>JAPDSC010002623.1:340535-421713 GCA_026290005.1 Latrodectus geometricus
CTCGACTTTTAGTTTCTTTACTCTTTTGTGAACATTGATTTGTTGTTGTTGCATCAGCATGCTTCCCTGTACCTAGCCCTGAGTCGGGCTCTATTGGTCGGATAAAAGCAGCCGGGTGGGAGTCCTCGTTATTTAGAAGCCGAGACCAAGCAGAAGACTCTCCAATACTTGGCCTGCCATCCCAGAGGTATCATTTCACATGGAAAACATTGCGACTATGATATTTTTAACGTGCAGCAGTCCCCATTAGTGAACACGACGAATCTTTGTTTGGGCTGCAATTGGAACTCATTATCTTCTGATAACGGGAACATTGGTTTGTGAAGATATCTCAGATTCTGAATTCTTTTCAACTTCTAATTGCTTCTGAAAAGAAGTGTCAATAATTAAGTATTCAATTAAAGTCAATATAAGTACGGCCGCGATCACGTCTCATGCTTTCAATGCTATCCTCGAGAATTTACATACTGGAAATTGCTACCACAGAAGATAGCCCTAAATATTTCTTCAAATTCGGCACTTGATTAATTTTGGTGTTATTTTTATCTCTTCTTGCTTTATTTAATTTTCAAAAATAAGATTTCTAATGTAGTATACTTTCAAGAAAAACTCTGGGAAATAATAATTTTGATATTTGATTAGAAACATATGTGTTCAATCCTTTTCATTTTTAAATCAATTTTAAAAATATGGGAGACAAATATTTCATTTCTTGAAAATATATTTGTTAATTTTAATAACATTTTTACTCGTTTTTTTCCTGACTAAAGCTTGAACAGTATCAATTTTTAGAACTTATATTTTTTATGGTTTTAATGATGAATTATTAACGTATATTTTTACTTATTATTTAGGAAAATTTCTGCTATCTTTATTATATTTTTAGTCTTTTAAGACTCTTAAATTCTCAAGTTTCATATTCTGTTTTTTCCTTTCTATATTTAAACCATTTTATTTTCTTTACATTCTTTTACTAATTTAAATAGAACAATGGTTTTAATATATCATATTACATGCTTACACACATAACGAAAACAAATGGAATACGTAGTTTTATACCTTTAAATATGCATTTAAATATGGTGAAAGAAAGTAAACTTGATAAACGGAAACAATCATTTTTAAGATTACTACATATAATCAATATGATTGCCACTAGAAAAAGATGTGTATAGTGTAATAATCTAATTCCTCGCAAAAATCGAATAACAATTCTAAATACTTAATTTACATGATATGTGTTTGAATTTTGAGGAATAAATGTGGTTTATGTGTGTTTAGTATTTTATGAAAACTTAGCAAAATCAATTGGAATATGGCATGGACTGCAATTTTCTTCTCTTTGTCAAGTTGGTATAATACTAATGTCATCATTTACTCAGTGGTTAAATAAATTTAAATAATTTTTCCGAAACCCTATAAAATTTTTATTTCATTAAAAAGTTTTTTTAAAATAATTTTTCATGTGTATTTGCTGTGTTCACAACATACAATTTTATTCATGTCGTTATAAAAGTTTAGAAATGAAATATAATTTAACAAATGCCTTAGATTACAAAATGACATTGTTTATGTTTGAGGTGTTTTCTTAAGATAAGTTTCCAACCATCAGTTTTGCCACCTTAGGTCTTGTATAAATTTATCCTTAAGTACGTGCAATGTAAATTACAAGAAATTCACTTCCCTTCAAATTATTTATTAAAAACATGTTATGCAGTATATAAAGTTGTTAATAGTAATTAAAATTGTAAATGTTAAAAAATTAATCTTTAATTTATTGATGCATAATATTACAACTTATTTTATTCAGCTGAAAATTTTAATTAACAATAATAATTTTAAATATATATATATATTATATATATATATATATAATGCGTTTATTATGCAGTTAAAATAGGCATAACTTTTGTACATCTATTTTACCTTCTCAAGAAACTAGGAATTTCTTACTTCCTGATGACAATAAGATGTTTGAAGATGTTACAAAGCATAATTTTTCATTATATGCACACTAGATAATTGCCAGAGGTATAATTATGGTAGTATCAAGAGTTCATTTGTGGTTCCTTAAAAGTAAGCCAAATTTCCTGATTGAGTGAACGGAATATTTTGACACTTCAAGCTTTTAACATGTACTAAACCAAAGCTGTAATGAATTATTCAATATCAAAGCGTAGCACACAATTTAAGTAGTTGAAAATTGACATCTTGACAAGCTTGAACGTATGTTATTGATGTATTGGGTTTGGCTAGAAAAGTTTTTGAAAGGGTCGGCACCTTTAAATTATAATGGTTGACAAGTAGAAATAATTATATAGAACAATCGTTTTATACATATATGTACGGAAAAAAATGTCTCTCAAAATATGATTGAGTAGGGGGTGGAGCTTTAGTTAAGTCCCACTCAGTGATTGGTTTTGAAATTTTAGATTTAAAATGAAGGAAGAAAAGGATTATAAAATTTTGAATACATTGATTGAATGTAGGCGAATACAATTTTCTTCAAAGTTTTGATTACTTAAGAACATAGATAAATGAAAATACTAATAATTGGAAAATTTTAAAATTGTTATTGGATTTTAAGCTTGTAATTTTGTGTGATAATTTCCTTTACTTTTCAAAATCTCGTCAATAGAATTTTTGACGAAAATTGATTTTTTCTCAATTTTTTTCTTTTCCTCAATATTTTCTGAGATTTAAATGATTTTTTAGTATTGCAAGAAAATTTTCTCTCATATGAGTGTAGTAAGAATTAAGTTTAATGAAAAAAGTGAAATCATCTTTGTTGTAATTCCCTTATATATATTTAAAAGCTTTATTTAGTACAGGTGCATTGTTTTTTAATGTTATCCATAATGTGTATGTGTGTGTGTAATAGAGGTATATATTTATTATCCAGAAAATTATAGTTTTCATACATTAGATATTATAAAATTAGAGTTTTTTTTATGAAAAATTCTTTTCATTGTTTAAGATCATCATTAAAATGTTTAAAAAAAAAATAAAAATTTTTGTTAAAATTTAAAAATTTGAGCAATAAATGAATATTAAAAGCCAACACAATCAAACCAAGTACAAGTTGAACTACAAGTCTTTTTCATTACTAAATTCGAACAATTAGTATTTTGGGTTTTCGGTTCAACAGGTTTTTGGGTTCAAATCTCACATTGGGCTTGGATATTGTTAGTGGTTTGAAATCCACTTAAAACTGCAGCCCCGGTCTAATTAGACTTCGTGTGGAAAAAATGAACTGGCAAACAAACCAATAATTGTGTGGCAAACAAACCAATAATTGCTAAATTTTTTCATTAAATTTTGTTTAAAAAATTTTATGATATCTCGGTTTAAAAAGTTACAAAAGATGTAAAAAAGTTGCAACAGTTTTGCACAATCATATGGTAATTTAAAAAGCAATTTTGGTTGCTTTAAAATATCGAGCAATAGTTATCTATCTTTTACGATGATGAAGAAGTTCAAAACGCAACATGTCAATTTGTTTTGTTACAAAAATCTTAAATAAAATATTTTTCATACTAGTTATTTCTTATTGAATAGATAAATCTAGCTAATAAAGTATGCATGAGAAAAAATAGAAATAAGTGTGTTTTTTCACGACTTTGTAAAAGCTTTATAGTTAAAAGATCCTTCGAAGTTTTTAAAAAATAAATATGTGAACAAAAATTAAATTTTTCACAAATATATTAAACATTCTATTATGAAGTTTTGGTTTTTTTTTTTTTTTTATTCAATAAAAATCCTGCTGTTGTTTGCTGATGTTAAACTGTAATTTTTAAAGGCATTATGACACATACAATCTACTTATCACAATTTTCCCTACTTATAAGTTTTTCTTTACAGATAGAGTTCCGAAGATCTTTAAAATTTATCTAAATATTAATTATTAAAGATATTTTTTCCTTTTCTAGAATTCTCTTTCAGCTATTTTTTATTTTCAAATATATAGAATTTTAAATGTATAGATCTACTTGTGAACATATTGCTAATGCAATCAATTTCTTGAACATCAATAAGGAGACTTATTTTCCAAACTATTATATTTGATTCATCAATGTTGATTCTAAAGTTGCCATTACTATCGATTTTAAATTAATGAAAACGAAGTTTTTAAATATAATTATTTCAAATAGTTTTAAAAAATTTAATAGCACAATAAATATGTTTCATTTAAAAAACATATATATATACTTCATTACATAGCTCATAAACATATAAAAAATTGATAACATTACATCACTTTTTAAAGAAAGTTTTATATCATTAATTTTTTTCCATTTTTCTGAAAAAATATTATTTCGTAATTAGGGAGAATTATTTTATGATCTAATTCTTCTCGGATATTCTAGATCCAAATAAGTATGCAGAAAAAAATACATTTATTAGTGTTATGAGAAAATATGACTCACACTTATTTACACTCTTTCAGTTGAAAACATTTAGAGGAGTTTTATTGACATATTAAATAGCATAACAAGATGAATTGTTAAAATAGAGTTAAAAGCATCTTATTTATTTTACATTGAAAATAAATATCAGTTTTCAAAGTTATTATTCTAATTCTGTGTTAAATATATATCAATGACGTTTACAGTGGCATAATACTTAAAATCGTTAAAAAATTTTTTTGTTATCTAGAGGTTCATTTATTATTTATAAGTCATTTCCTCTATAATTTTGTATTTCTTAACTTAAATTCATAATGGCAATTTATTTATGAAGTAAAAATACCATTAAATAACGGGTTAACACAAACAGATTTATATAAGTGCAAAGAATTAGATTAGTAGTAACTAGAAAATAGAATTTTAAAATTTTTAATGGAACAATTTTATGGACTCCTTAATCTATAATGTTCTAGAATATCATCATCTCGCTCTCAAAATAATTAGTTTTATGAAACTAATATACTATGTATTTTATAACCTTCATTTAAATTTTTTAACTCAAAAACATTTGATGGTGTATTATCAAGTGAATTTATATCTCATGGGATATATTAAAAATAAGCATGTGCTTTTGAAGTTTACATGTAATTAAAAAATAAATAATATTATAATATCAAATACGTTTATTATAGTGTGTTATCATAATTAAAATTTATATATTTATTTAAGGAATTTAGCTTCATTTTAAATAATTTTAAATGCTTTTAGAAAGTTCTGAGGGAAAATTTATGTTTTAAAGTGTTTTAGTTTTGATGATTAATCTTAAATTTATAAAATATACAAATAAGAGTGAGAAAGTTTTGAAATTTTCCAACCAATACTTAATGGAATAATTTTGGTTTATATACGACTGTATCTTATTTACTTAGGCTTGATATGTTTAAAATTTGAATCGAAGGAGAAATGGTATTTGTTTCAAATTGTTGTCAAAAATGTCTGTGAAAGTTAGAGGGGTGATCCTACATTGACTTGTCATCTTCATATCTTAATGCGAAAATTCCCTTGAGTTTACGCAATAGTAATAATGAATGTTTGATTCTTGAAAATCATTCTCAAATAATAATTCTAATTTAATATGAATATATATGCCTAAATTAAATCTATGAAATTATTATTTCTGAAGACTATATTCTCTTTGGAAATAAAGTAAAATCCTAGTCACTGTGTGTGCGTGTTGAAGAACGGGAGATGGATGTTGTGTTTCTGTCATTTGATGGCTCATTTGTCAGTGTGGATGCTTAAGAGTTCAGGGTTTCCTCCCTTGCGACTCGAGAATATGGTCCATAATCAATAAAAAGTCCTTCCGAAAGGCAATTACGATGTGAATATTGAATTGCTTTACAACAGCTTTAGGTTGCTAAGTAGACCAAGCTTTAGGTTGCTAAGTAGAACGTGGTGTCAAAGGTTTATGTTAATAGTAGTAAAATAAAGCTCAACGTGGCCTAGTGGTAGGACTGCTCTCTTCGGAGTATAAGGTCTTGGGTTCTAATCCAATCACTGTTGAACAATGGGAGATTAAAATCACGCTTCTACCTTTTGCATCTATGTCTGTCAATGTGGTTTCTTGGGAGTTTTCTAGTTGCCTATCTTAAGACATGTGAATAAGGACCACTATATCTTTGAAAAGTCATCTTAAAAGGCAATTGCACTGAGAACGTTAAATTGCCTTAAACTGCTTTAGGCTGTTAAACCGTCCACAATGTGGTGTCAAAACTTTAAAAATAAAACTTCGTGGCCTAGTGGCAGGGTCCCATGGTTCGAAGTCAGTCCCGGCCACTGCTAAGCAGGTGTTAGATGCGTGTTGCTTTCAGTTGGACTGATTATCTTTTCGTTATGACTAAGTATACCACTTGATTAAAATGACCGTATTTTTTAGTTATGAAAGGTTCCGGATTTTATCCTAACCACTGTTGAATAATTTTGGATGGATGTTGCACATCCGCTTTCAGCATGTACTTTTGATGGAGTAGATGTTAGTAGATTTCCAAGTTTTGTCCCTTGTCAATTAAGAATATGATAAATTATTTATGGAAATTATTTATTGCCAGCAGATGAATCAGTGGGTTTCAAACGTTTTAAGACAACTTTTAGCAGTTTGGTTGTCGGTTACGCAATATCCAAATAGTAAAATCTAGCTAGTACTTTTCTTTAGATTGAATTGAGTCACGTGATTCATGAGGTATAAGTCTAAGAGGAAAATTTTGGTACACAGACTCAATTGAGCCTAAAATAGGACGAAACACACATACTGCTCTATAAATTAGGTATATAAGCTATCTTTTAAGAAATAAGAATTCATCTAATATTACAATTATATTTAGTTAATTTGCTGATGAAACATAAATTTTGAAATTTAAATTGCCAAAGAGGACTTTTAAAAAATAATTAAAATTTAATATATATATAAAGTAATATGTAATGATTTAATCTTTCATAGAATTTTATGACTAATATATTTATGCTGGCAAATATTTAAAATTAATATTGCAAAATTTATTTGATTCAGTTTTAAAATATATATGTTTTATATATGTGGGAAATTATAAATATTGCACCTACATTATCCATATAATGGATTAATTTATATATAATAAATATAATGAACTTGCTTATCATTGTCAATATATTGCAAGTACAATTTTGAGACAAAACTATTTGATTTGTACGCAATTAATTTTTTTAATGTAATTTATTACTTCAACAAATAATTTTATTTTATGTAGTTAGTAATAAATACAATGTTGTTTTACAAACTTAAAAACCCCTATTTATAAGGAAATCAATAAAATCAAGATTGTAAGTAATTAAACTCAAATAAATAGAAATATTTCAAGTAACTTTACAATAAATTTAAATCCAACATTATTAAAGTCTCTCACAAATTTTCATATAATTATTTTATTATTATTTATTATTGTACATGTTAAATATTAAAACAATTAAAATTACATGGATGTTTAATTTGGGTTCTTTGATTATTTTGATCAATAAAATCATTGTTATGTTAATTCAGATACCAATTAAAATAATTGTTTCAAATATATAAATTTTGTGAAATATGCAAAATAAAAAAATAACGAAAAAGATGTTTCATTAAAAATGATAATTTAACCCTTTCTGGATTATTTCTATAAATTGCTTAATTCTGAAAAATGTTTGAAGAAGAATTTTGAATTTATAGAGGAATGAATTGTTTGAATCTTGAAAAATTGTTTCTAAAATAAATAGAACATCATTAGAGTAAAATAAAGTATGTATAATTCAGATTTTTAAATTGTATAAATTTGAAAGTTTCTAGTTAAAAAAAACATACAATCTATAATTTCAAAGGAGCAATGATGCCTTTCTTAATTGTTACAAATTATGCATTGTAGTCCAAAACACGATCCCATTAACTCATTCGCAGCAAATTTCGCGGTTAATTTCGAAGCAAGTTATTTCAGTGAAGTTCATAAAATCAAAGAGAAAAAAAGGAGATTCATAAGCGTTCTCTTGTTTCCGACTGTCGTTTGCTTTAATTTTATTCCATGAGAAACATGACGCAATTACCGCAAGAATTCGAACTAGTTATGAAAGCCAACAAAGTGAAGGAACTAATGAAGAACAGCGCAACCTTTAGGAGCGTGTAACTGTTTAAGGTACAAGATCCTGAAACTGGTTCACAGGAGAGGCGATTTTCAGAGGTTGTAATTACATCAACGAAGCTGTACTTCCAATCCGGATAATGTGGAAGATTTCTCGCGGTTTTTCTCAAGCCTACTCAGGAGGTGTCTATTTTAAAACCTCCTGAGCAAACTAAATATGCAGAGTGAGAACTTGTCCGAGAAAGTAGACCCCGCCAAGCTATCCCATGACCTCCAGGACCTCCGGTACAGCAATCCCAGATCGTTGGCTATTTGTGTAAGCTCTCTGCATTCAAGAGAGGTTATATCAGCTAAGCATACAAGGTCGGCGTTACCATAAAATGCATGCAAGTTTAGTAGGCATTATGTGACTGAATTTTCTGACACTTCGGTCATCTTACCAAGATTGAGATGCATTATATTGCTCTTTCCTTCCAATTAGAAAGAAAGCCGCGCAATTGAAAAGAATAATTACTGTGTTTTCTTAAGCTTTCAAGACTGAAATGTCTTTTTATGGCATTGATATATCAAGTTCTTATTTCTTTTATATCTTTTTTCAGAAAAATGTATTCCGTAAACAAGGTTTTCTTATTTGAAGAATAATTTGAGAAGAATGAAGTCTCCAGTTTAAGTGTAAAAATTAGACTCGAACAGTTTCTTTATAAATTAAAATGCTAAGGAATTTTGTATGAATCAAAATAAAGTGTTGATTGGTGTTACGTAGTAAAAAAAGTAAACGGAAATTGGTAGCTTATTCTAATATAAAATCGAAAAAAAAATTGCAAATTCGAAATCATTCGTATAATTTGATTTATGTGAATACATCAAATGAAATCCATATTTTTTTATACAAATTACACTAATTTAAATACAGTGAAAGAAAAAATGTCTTTAAAGAAAATTCTAAATATATTTTTAATAAACAAGTTAAAATTTATTAAGTTTATGAATTTAATTTTATATTCCTATAACTAATTAAACTCATAATATTGCTGAGAGACATACATTTTATTACAAATTGACAAGTATAGCACAACTAAATATCATCAATATTTCATTATTAAAATATCACAGTTTTGGTTCAACATTCTCCGAATAAACAACAGTAATCAGAAAAGTGAGTTTGTATACGTTTGCCACTCAATGGTCCTTTTTTTACATTCAAAGGGTTAGTTTGACCAGTACTTAGAATTTGAAATAGATACATATCATAAATTTGCTAAAAATTCCGAATTGCTAAAAACACCACACCCGTGATTGGAATCGAAGAAACGAACCATTGAACGAAATACCATAACGATTCGATGACCCCAGCTTGGCACTGAGTTCATATGAATTCAAAATATTTTACTTCGTTATCGACTAAGTGCGATTCGTGGTGAGCCTGAGTTTAGCGAATATGTTTCAAGGCGCTGTTTTAAAGTGAGGGTGCCATAACAAGAGTTTATATAGAATATATATATTTATTGTTTGTGTGATAATTATTATTAGTATTCATTTGAGTAGAATTATAGGCTCATTTAATTATATAATTTATTTTTAAGTAAAATCCATGGGATGATTATATATCATTCTTAAATTGTATTTTACTATTTGACATTTTCTAACGAAATTATTTACCATTGGATAATATATATATATATATATATATATATATATATATATATATATATTATACAGAAATAAGCAGAAAAATATTTTGCCATTAAATCTTATATTAATATTAATGCCAGTAGTTATTAAATGTTTTGCGTTGTCACAAATTTAAAGATTTTCGCAAGTATATATTTGTTAAAATGAATTTACTTTCCTGTGTGTTTCCCTTCGTTTTAAGGAAATTAATTTAACATTAGTCTTCAACATTGAAATTATATGCTAAACTACCCCTTAAAATTATTTAAATTGTACTAAATTTTAAATCTAAATTGTTAGAATGATATTTTTTCATAATTCAAAAGAATTTATTTAAAATTAAAATAAATATAAATAAAACTGAAGTACATGAATATTTTATAATTAAATAGTATGTGTGTGTGGGGGGAGGGCACACAAAAAAGTCGATTAAATATTAATAATACATATAATTTATTATTAAATTAATTTGTATTGGAAGCGTACCCGTGATTTACAGCATTTAAAATACATGAAAAAGAAGGAAATTAAAAAGAGCTTCACTTTGACAAGCTTCAAATACTTTTTGATGAAAATGCTTACAATTGAGAAATTACACAATAAATCTGTTGAATAAGAACTTTTCCAAGTCGGGTCAAATCACTCTCGGCTGAAAGGGAAGATGTTTAATCGTTGTTTTAATTTGCCGCATAGATTTGCAAACTGATGCGAAAAACGTCAGGCTATCGTTTGGAATTTTAAAATAACGGATCTTCCAAGGGGAAGTAGTGGGTGAGTCAAAGAGTCACTTTGAAATTGCCGATTTCTTCTTATAACGAGTTCCGCCAAAGATAGAAATTTGTTTGTTCTCAGTTCTAGCTTCTCACTTGCATCTGAGGAAAAAAAAATAAGGTTGGTTGACTCCACTTGTTTGTTATCCTAGCCCTCGGCGTCATTCTCTTCTCGTTAACCCTCCGAAAGGCGTGTAGAGATGGCCACTAGCGGGTCAAAATGCCCTTCGTTATTTTCACATCGGGGGGCGCGTTACGTCACACCCATTTTTAGCGCCAACATGCTAAAAAAAAGAACACTTCCTCGTTGTGTTTCGTTTTAATCTTTTACTGGCTAGATGCAACCAGGGGACACCCACAAATTTACATAATTATTCAGGTGGAACTGGTTTGAGCGCGAAAATAAAAGCAGACTGTTGTTTATTAAATGATGTAACTGATTTAAAATATTTTATTGAAAGGTTTATAAAGAAGCGTAACTTCTCTCTCTGTCTCTGAAATGCTATAACGGTTTTTACATTTGACCCATAAATATATAAATAAAATAAGTGATGATTCCGGAAAAAAAATAATAATGGGATACTAAGAAGTACGTTTTAAATAAAACACCTGTAAGAAGGCTATAAAATACTCTGGTGGATAATGGTCAATTTAAGCTTGAATAGGTTTGAAAGAAATGTAGGAGTAATACGCTCTGAAATTTACAGCGATCAAAAGAATTTTTAAAAACTGACCTTTAAAGATAAGATTAGTCTTATATTATTTCGATAGTAATAAATAAATGTTTTATTGTTTAGAGAAATAGTAATTTTATTTCAAAGCATTCATGAACAAGAATTTCGCAAAATTTTTATGCATATTTGGCGGAAAACCTAAAATGTTTTTTTAGATTTCAATTAAAAGTGCTTATCTGCTTCCTAATAAATGCTTATCAGCTTTCAAAACTATTTTGAAAGTTATATAAATGAAAAATACATTAAAATTTTAGTTTTCATTAGTTAAAATATTTTTTTAAATTTTAATTAAATATTAAAATAATATGTAATGGTTAACAGTTTTTCATTCCATATCTTTCGCAAGTTTCATTTGCATGTTAAAATTCTAGGATAGCGTCTGCATATTTAAGTCTAATTTTTTATTCCAAAAATCTGATTTTAAGGTGAAATTGTGTTTATGTAAATCATTCATTGATAGTAAATATAATATTTCGCATTTTTTGTAGCACAAGAATTTTTTTAAAGTGGACAGAATATCTTGTTTTTGGAAGTTTGAAAGACATTAAAGTTAAGTAATTAATAAGAAAAGTGTGAATTCGTCTTATCCTACTAAATTCTTTTCTCTGTAACTTTTTATAGTATAAGTCATAGAAAGATGAGTGAAAATTTATGTTAGTTCATCACTAAATCGTGATGATGTCATAAAGAAATGATAGCCCACGAATTATTAGATGATGAATAGAACTTAGGGAACTTACTTTAGTTATATGGTAATTGTAAGTGTTTTGTGTCAAAATAATAAAATCGCGGGATTATAGTAGGTGAATGAGTGACAATCTTTTTGAGTTTTGTAATTGAAAGGTGATGATCCAATCAGACTCCTGCGTTAATAGTGGCTGTACTCGTAAACTAATTGCCTACTTACATCCATGCGTGTGGCATGAAACTTTGCGTTGGATCTTTCAACAAATTTTAGTTTGAAGTTCATATTTCTAAATTTTTTTCTCTATTTCTGAAAAGAAGCTATGCTTCTTTTAATGTTTAAAATATGAACCTAAGTTCAAGGAATGTTTGTATACATTAAATGTATGCATACAATTTTAAATGTAATGTGCATCAAGAAATTGTCATGTTCTTAACAATAATCATTCTAAGTGAAAAACTATTTTAAATGAGTACTTATGAATTTAATTTTGTATATATTACATCTTATGTTTAATTACATTTATTGACAATAATCTCTAAAATTCATGTTTTCAAATTTACTTACTTTATTTTTTAAATTTGACTTTTTGATTTGATGAATTTGATTTTAAAACACTATGCAAAATAATTCACTAACTCATGTTGCAGGTATTATACGAAACGTCTATGATACAGAAATGATAGGTTTCTAGTTGGAATTCACGTTATCCAGATGTCTCATCAAAAAGAATACGTCTTGTCAGTTGTTGCACACCGATTGAAGCGTCACCATGCAGCAGTCAATACATTCGATAAAATGTGGTACCATTTTAAAGTTGTAGATCTATCTGTTAATATTATCTAATCTCTGTTTGAATTAATACCCAGGCTTATAAAAGTTGTTATTATTGACAAAGGTGTATGTTGTCTTGGATATTGAATTTGCAGTATCTAGCTTCCAAATTTCTTGAAAATTTAATTACTTTTTATTTCTTTTATAATATATATTTGTATTATAATTATTATTTAAGAATATATAAATCTTTTATGCAAATTACTGACTTAACTGAACTTATAGAAATAATTCTTACCAAAATTAATAGTGGAAATAAAATACTAACGACAATTTTTTAAGCGTTGGAAAAATATTTGAAAGCATCTCTGACATATAACTTTAGAAAAGCTCATTAATTAGATCTCTGCATAATAGAATCCCATTGAAATATACCTATTATTTAAAACACACAATTGCTGTAAGGAAAACATCACATGTTAATGTGAAAAATATATTTATGCTTGCTGTTTAAATTTTTAATCACTGTTTATATTTTTTATTGCAACTAGGTCACATCCGGTTTAGACATTTCAATTTCCTTAAAATGTTATGCAATTCTCATAAGTCTTCTTTTAATTACTCTCTTGTGACTCGCGCTTAGAAACTTCTTGATTAATTGAGAATGAAAGAAATAAGTTTGATCTTTGTAGAAAAGTAATTTTCATCACACAATCCGTGTGAAAACCGTTTTTTATTAATTTTGTGAAAGGAAACCATGATATATCTTTTTTGCAAATAGAAATCTTTCTTTATTTCACCATTTTTTCTCCCACATGAGTAATAAAGAAAGATTTATCTCGTAACCATTTGTTTGAATTTCTTAAAAATTTCACTTTTATTAAGCCATTTCACTTTTTAGTTAATTACAATTTCAGCCTTAAATCACGAAAGAGATATATTTATAATGAGCCTTTATTTCCTCTGTGTATGTGTATAAACTTAAAAAAACTTAAAAATCATTTAATTATTTTCAAAACTGAATTTAACATTAAATAAAGCATAACAATAGCTTTAAAGGTTGTTATTATAACTTTCATTTTCTATGATTTTAAATAAGAATAAATAAATTACAATGCTCAGTCCTATAAAGAATGATTATTGTAATTCTTTTCAATACAATATAAATTCAAATTAATGACTGTCTACATGAAATGTTTCAAATTTTTGTTTCACAAGTATGTGAGTGCAAATAATATAAATATTGTTTGAGATAAAGAATATGTTTATTCAGAATAGTATATGCTATTGAATTCTTTCTCGCGCATACTATTGAAATATCAATCTATATAACATTTATTCTAAACACAATAAACTCTGTTGAAGTCATAATTATCTGAGCTACTTTCTGAAATTTTACACTGGTATTTATGGTATTTAATTTTAAATACTTCATTGTTATTTTTTATAAAATAATTAACAAATTTTAACATCTTAGATTATGTATGTATTAGGAAACATACTCTGTGGAATTTATTTATGAAACAGACTAACATTCATTACTTAAAAACTATAATTTCAAAAATGTGCTTTGTTTTTCAATATGTTATGAGAAATAACTTAGATCTATTAGGAATCCCTTAACAACATTGTGAGTAGGGGCATTTTTAACATGTAATAACATGTAATAGGGTTTGCCTGGGAATCGAATCGTACACTTGCTTAATAGTGTTTATAGGATTAATATTATTCATAATAGGAGGAATAATTCTTTATGGATATATTGTGAAGATTCTGGAGGAGATACCACAATAAAAGATATTTATTATGTCATGAGAACCATAAAATAACTTTAAGAATCATCTATTGCTGGTAATGGTAAAAAGTAGGGGTAAAAACTACTGCTTTTTGTAAGTATATTAAACAAATACAAGAACTGTTTGAATATCAACTATTTTGCAAATCATTTTTCCTCATAAAAGAAAACTTTATAATTTTTTTAATTTTAAAGAAGAAAATAAGACCAAATTTAGCTATAGTGTATATTCTTAAAATATCGAGTGTAATTTATTTAAAAATAAATGAATATCCTTTCTTTTACTGCTTGCAATCTTCAAGGACTAAAACCATCTCTTACAAAAGATAGTATTGTGAATCCAGTCGAATATTTTTCTCACAATTAATTGCTGAAACCATTTTATTTAATATTGTAAACGTATTAGGCAAATCTGACCCTCATCGAGTGCTCTAATACTCTCATGTTTTTTTTTTCTTTTTCTTTTTTTTTAATGTATTATCAAGGAAATTAGAAGGTTTCATAGGCAAAAAGCATCATGTGACTTTTTAAATGGTAGTTTTTATTATTCACACCAAATTATAAGTCCTTTAAGAAAGTTCTATTTCTCTGAGTATACTAGAGGGTTAAAATATTCATATAAATTATAACTAGGAAAAAAGTCTTAATATTTTATTAACATATAAGAGTAAGTTAAATGATATGCCACTTAAAAATAGTGTCAACATATTAGAAAAGTTATATAAATATCGTAAGAAATATATTTTACGTTTTCATTAACCATTTTTATGACAAAATATTTACATGATGTTAATTTAAGTTTTTGATATTTTCAATGAAGAATGAAATTTTTTTATATTATTCGTAATAAAATATTTAATTAATTATATAATTGTAGTACTGTGCTTCGATGTATTTAGTGTTAATAACCAACATATTAAATTAAATGAAAATAAATTTATATTGTAATAAAAATAAATCACAAAAATTTGCTGTTATTCCTGTAATTCTTCATCATTCCTGTTCATTTAGATAATTAGTTTGTTTAACGCACAGAAAAAATTTGAAAAAAGAACGCTACAATAAATATTACTTATAAGTTAGTAGAGAAATTTAGCTTGTGTTTAATTAAAAGATGATATTTCACTTAAATTACGTTAACGAAATAATTATATTTTGATAAGAAAAAGTGAAACAAATTTTAAGCCCTACTAACATTTAGCAACCATGTGTCATTTAAGTTTGAGAGGTATTTCAAATTTGAAAGTTAATTACTCTTATAGATAATGAATTAAAATATTTGGAATAATTAAGTTGAGAAAAATTTACTTTTCATAATATTTATTTCGTGATATTTAATCAGATTGCTTTGAAATGTTACCCAAGACAAAATATTAATTAAAACTATTAATTTTCAAAGCTTTATTAATATGTATATAGTTCATTCTTATTAAGCTTCTTTCGGTTCAAATTATGTATATTTTCAGAAGCAAAATAAATGATAAAAAAGAGTTATTGACTGGCTAAACTGTCGGATTGATAAGTGTTTTTCAAGAATCATATATTTGTTTTTATTTTTGGTTGAGAAGGATATATATCACTCCATATTAATTAAATTTCAGAAAATAGTTTTAATGGTATAAATATCAGTTTCATAGCCAATGCATTACCATAAAACACTGGACATAAATCACTTAGGCATGATGACTTCAAACGCAAACGAATAAAAGCTGTTATCCGTAAAGAGAAAGTTGGTCCTGTAAAACACTGATATTAGGTTTCTGATTTTAAGGCCAGTATATATATATAAATTTATTTTTTAAATACATTCATGTACATTGAAAATAGTAAACCAAAATAAAAGTACAAGCACAAAACTTTGCAAATAAGTAAAATGAAATCCGATAAGTGCAAATGATCCAAGTTTGCTTGTTGAATATTAATAAATTTTAGTATAAAAACGTCTAACATAGTGACTATGGTTTAAAAGCTACGCGGAATAATTTATAATAGCTAGAAGCATTTCGCCTTATTTATTATTAATTTATTATTCCTGCAGCAAATTATGGCTTAGTTTATATAGCTATTTTTTAAATTTTCAGTTTGAAGTTAACAGGAATATAAATGGATTTCTCGAGTGCAAAAATATTGTATTTTTAGGATATTCGAAAAAATTGTTGATATTACTATATTACTTCTATTATTCAATATTTCATTTTAGGAAGTAAATTTATTTTAATTAGTTTTCCTTTTTGTGCTTAACAAGTTCAGCTGTTGAAGGCAATATATATATAAATCTTTATTTTGTATTGCAAATAAACAAAAATTAAATCTAAATTTTTCTTATGTTTTCAAAATGTAACTCAATTTAGTACCTAAAAATATTAATAAGCAAATGAATTTGCTAAATTATTGATATTTTATCATTAAAATATAAATGTATAAAATTTTATTCACATTTACATGATTTACAAGAAAATCGAAATATAGTTTTGTTTGTTTAATTTGATCTTTTCTACATATATTAATAATCTGAATATATTTTTCAATAGCTGTTTTGTTCATCAACGAACAATTCATCATTTGTATCAGCTATGATTACTTCAACATTAAGTTTTTCATTTGACTTATATTGGATTAGTAAGTTTTAATAATATGACACTTGGATTAATATAGAATGATGTGACGGCGTAATATATTTTACCATTGAATCATGGCCACGGTGGCCTAGTTCATTACAGCGCTGTTTTCATTGCCGGAAAGTGGTCAGTTCGAATCCCGCTTATCCGAATATCCGTCGTTTTCACTAATTGCGACTGGTGCACGTGAAATATGTCGCGTCGCAATGTCCTCCATGTTCCCATTTTAAATCAATACCTCTGGGGGTGTTAACAGCCAGGCTTTGGATCTTCCCTGGTTGTCTCTCTCTAAATTGGAAGACCCAATGGTGCTGCCATTTCAGAGCCAAACTTGTGCTTCTACACTCGTAGGGGGTGCTCTATTCAAAAATGGATGACGCTCTTTGTGACTTCATTCACCCAGTCCCTGATCGATGGGCTTGGCTTTGCGAAGTGTCATATATAACAACAACACCATTGAATGACAGATCGCTTGCAAAATTATTAGGCTGCTGCGTATTGTGTTCTTACTGAGTAGATAATAATCACTATCATGTATATTCCTAGATTTCATATATTATTAGAATGAATATTTCATTTATTTTCATAATTTATGTTTAAATCAAAGAAACTATTTTTACTCATTGTTTTTTAAATTTAAATCATAAAATATTATAAAAAATAATCTACACACATGCCTAACTGTTTGATGAAATTTCATATAAACGTTGTTAGATTTCCTTTCAAATTTTACTTGTGAAATTTTTAAGTATTTAAGAAAATAAAGAAATTCCTCAATTTGTTCAGTTATTCTAAAGTACTTTAATTCATATCACTTTAGCGGCATTTAATTTATATATATATGAATATTAAAATTTTTAATTTTCAAACGTATTCATAATTTAAACGTATTAATCGTACGCTCCGTTTTTAATTTACACTTTTACTTTCGGCCACGTATCAAATAGATTTTACTTGAAAATAACTCACTTTACTTACGCATTGTCTAGGTAAAAATTTAAAATTATTAAAATTTTAATGCATAACCTATATAATATTATGCAATATCATCACCTAGGAATAGTTGATCACGTGAAAAACTGTGCAAATAGTTAAAAAACTAAAAGTAAAGCTTGATTTATAAATTCAGGCTCTTGTGCAAAACCGTAATGTTTTGCGCGTGAAGGCTTATTAGACCAAGACACAAACATTTTAAAATTGATTTCAGACTTCTGCACACCAAAACTAGAGGTGAGAATTGAATCCATAAACGGATAAACTGACGATCAAAGGGCTAGCCACCCAACTGCCGCATCGCCAACTTGATTTGTAACATCAAATTATATTTGCAATAAGATATTTTAATTAATAATTCTGTTGACCGATCAGGCACGACTGAATACAGATGTACAAATTATTCTTGAAATTATTCATGTATTACTTTCAATTAATGGTTATAGCCATTTTTAAATTTTGATTTCTTTCACTTAAATATAAGAGTTTATTCTTTTAGATGAATAATTGATTTGTGATTGAATTGTTTTTCTATAAATATAAAATGTGTCACTAATATGGTGGTTTACATCATAACTTAAATTTTTAATTTAGGAAAAGTTAAATTATTAATTTAAGCATGGAATAATATCCCCTACATGGAAAAAATACAGAAATGTATAAACTGTACTGGACCTTTGAATGGTTTCTGAAAAAAGTAGTTAAAGAATGAAATGCTACAAATAATTATGCAACCATGACAAGATAGTGTATGAGCAGTTGGAGTTGTTCTATGAATGGCTATTGGTAGCGAGCAATCCTGTTATATCTTTTAGACCACTGCACTTAAGTACACTTGAATAATAAGCTTTACAATAGTTCGAAAAAATGTGTGACTGTGGAAAGTTTTCTTAGCTTCGTCATACATTTATTACTTGGGTATCAGTTCAAAATATGATGTATAATTTATCACTGAGAACACACTATAAGATATTACAGTGCTGTAAAGAAAAAAATAATTCTTTCTTTAGAATATGTTGGCGATGTTGTGGTCATTGTCAGAAATTAAGAAACGTGGATTGGTACAAGGTAATACGGATACCGAGAAAAAAAATAGTAACAATGCATAGTAATATCTGTAAGGCAAATTCCTATAGTGATCAGGCCCCTTAGAATTTTAACATTTTCATTACATCAATGAAACAAACTTTACTGCAAAACATTATACAACTATGCTAGTACGGTAGAGATGGCGAGACTCTACTGTAAATAGATTTCTAAGAGTTTGCTTTCATATGAGACCAGCCTTTCTTTTAAATTTTTTTGGTACACGGAATTAATTTACTGAGTATTAAAGGAAATATGTATGTTGTAAACATATATATTTATAATTTTCTATCGTATAAATTCCTTAAGTTTTTTCTTAGCAACTTTCTTAGCTACCTAATAGGATGAGAGTTCTGCATTTTATGTAAAATTAAATTTTAATACTTTTGTGTGAGTAATATATTTAATAAAATATCTGTAAGTACCTATGTCTTAAATCTAGCAACAGAAAAATCTAGCATTTTGCTGTTTCAAACATATATAAGTTTGTGTTTGCTGTTAAACTGAGGTTTTTTATGTTTGATATAAGTTTATATAATAACATTGAAGTTTTACACTTATTATTTTTTTGATTTTTATATATCAAACCTATTATTAAATGTAACTTTCTTATATATATATTTTTTACTTTCTTATACATATATTTTTCTTACATATATATTTTATTTCGCGGCATATACACAGAACAATATACAAACAACAGTATCACATTAAAAATCGAAAATAATTATTATTTTGATGATCAAACTGAAGTTTTTGTATCAGTAAAAAATTAGGAACATTTGTTTTCGATGTATTTCATTTAAATTATACAGAATTACCACTTAAGTTAAAATATATTGGACACACACACACACACACACACACACATTGAAACTAATTATTGCATTATCAAATTAATGAACTTCAGTTAATTTAATTAACATTAAAATGTTAACTTTTTATAAAAACGTGTTATACTAGTTTAACTCACAAAAGATTACAGCATTAATGCATTATATTGGAAAAACTGAAAATGAAGTAGTTTACATTTTATTAAAATTAGTCACAATCTTTAAAAACTAGAGAAAATTGTTAGAAATCTTTTTATTTTATGTATGGGAGTCTCAATTGCGTACTCTCTAGAGTTATACAAGTATTCTCCTTCCTTTGAAACCTTTAGGTCTAATTAGTGCATTTGAATTTTTTAATACAAATTAATCAATATTAATTGTTTAGTTTAAATAAAAATTAGCCTTTGACTCAGTTTAACATTAACGAAACTTCAGTTCTTTCTACTTATATTGTTGACTTTGGATGATTATCTTAATTCTATATAAAGATTTATGAAAAACATTTGGCAATGCATTTCTCGTCTTTGAGTAAAATTAATGCCTAAGTTGCCCATATTTATATAGCACAAAGAAATAAAACTATTATAATCTTAATAAAAAATCTTATAATCTTAAAGAAAATAATCTTAATTTGTTGCGTTATTAATCATTTTTCATTTATTAATTAAAATAAAATTTTTGATTTTTTGTTCTTATTCATTATAATTTTAAATTACGAACAATTTTGAAAAATATACCATTTTCCTGTGAAAGGATATAGTTTTTCAAAATGTTCTTTTTAAGTTCGTTTTCCTTTGATAACAATGAAATTGTTCTGAAGTAATCTTAATTTAACAACAATCAAAAGAAAACTAAAAGAACCTAATTTTTTACAAATTTTTAATATTTTTAATTTGCTTTCAGTAATTTCATTTTGTAGTTCCATTACGTCAACAACATTTTTTAAATTGCTTTCCTATGTTAGTTTTTTCAATTATTCTTATTTTCATTTTAAGCAAATACTATTAATCTTAAGTAAAAGTGTCCAAGCTCTTCTTCAATTTTGAATATTTCCGAGATTCATTATTTTTTTGAGAACATTTAAATCTATTTCTACATTATGCATACAAATGATCAATTAGTTAAATCAAATATTTTTTATTTACTTTAAATTCTCTAACTGTATGTAAATATCCATCTGTTGAAGCATCTCCTAAAGAAGAGCCGACATTTATTTTCCAGACGCTCCCAAACTTTTCGAGTTATCCCTTTGATTAATGGTTCGTTGATGTTACCTGTTTTGTATTAGCGTGAGGCCAAATGAACTAATCCTTTATTTTCATCACGCCTGTCATAGGCGATCATCTTTGAAAAATCGACTCGCATTTTCCTTAGGTCAGGGATTGATTCAGATGACCAAAAAGGATTTATGTAATACGAGTCAACAATGAGTGAAAAGCATTGCGAGATGCACTAATCCCACTACAAAAGCCATTTAATACACAGCATTCTGTATTTGTTCGCTTTCTCGCATCTTTTTGACAAAATAATTTAGTCGGAATTCGGTTTTAAGCATGAAGAGCTTTCTTGAAAAGAAGTTTAACTCTTAGACAGATGATTAAAATTTTTTTTTATTTAATAAATTTAGCCTAAATTTAGCTTTATATATCTATATTTATATAAGTTCATCAAAATAATGTGTCATTTATGTTTCACGTATACATGTACAAATATGTAGATTTTCACTTCAAATTTTAGTAATGATAAATTTGTGGTAGTTATTTTTTAAAACCTATTATTGTTTTTAACACAATCATATTAAAGTTATAAAATATAGTTAAAATATGAAAACATATCTATAAAATTTATAAGTTATATAACATTCATGTTTATTTTATCAATTTTTGAAATACATATTTTTCAATCTTTTTTGCATTTTGAAATATGTGAGATATTTATTGACCTTGATTTATAATTACAATTGAAGCAACAATTCAAATTTTACACTTTTTATTTAAGAAAAAAGCTTTAGAAATTAATAACTAAAAAATATTTAAATATTAGTGAATACTGTTTACGATTAGGAAGTATAATTAGTGTATTCCAGCTACAACAAGCATAATGTTTATCCTAAATCATACTATCATCGTTTTTGGTTAAAAATAATTTAAATGAATAATATGAAACTCTCACCTCACATTAATACTTAACTATTATTCAATGTTATTATTTCTAAACTGAAAGTATAAACAATATTTCACACGAAGTAATGTCTACAAATATTACAGAGATGGATGCAATTAACTCAGTGATAAATATTTATTAATTAGAGTATATATATATATATATATTGACTGACAAAATAATATCACCGAAATTATTTATAAGTCCACTTATCTTTTCTAAACTTTCTTTTACAAGAAAACAAAATAGTCCTTCGTTAAAAGAACTTAATTTGAATGAAAGAAAGAGAGTTAATGTGTAAAAAAAGAAAGAAAAAAGAAATCAAGTTTCTTTATTTTTTTGTACTTCGAAAAAAAAAATGCTTTCCTTGGACTGTTAAAATTTTTTGTTTTGAATTGTTAAAATTTCCCATAAAGCACATTTCATTTAAAAAAATTAAATTTAATTACGATTTAATTTGCTAAAATGATGTAATTCATATTTTCATTTTTGTTAGTTATTCATTCATTATTTATTCATTTCATTCATGTTAATACTAATGTCTTTTTATAAAATATGTTGCTTTAACATTTTTGAATTTAATATCAAGAGCATTTTAACGTCTTTATATATTTTCAATTCGAAATATTTTTCTTATTGTTTGATATTTCCTCTGTTTCCGAACTTTTTTTATTTGAAAGTATTTCAATCAACATGGCAGTATTTCTGAATTTCGAAGTTCTATATCATGTTATTGAATAATTTATAGCTAATATAATGCTTTATAATAAGTTATCGAAATGTTAAGTATAGTATTATCTACTTCAATATTTAATTAAATTAAATTACCTTTTTTACAGCAACAAGTTATTTTTATAATATTATAAATTATACCCAAATTTTATAAAAAATAAGTCAATTTTTTAAAATTCAATTACTCTTTTCTTAGAAAACAAAAAAATTTGTATGGTAGGATAAATCAGGGTATGATTGGTTTTTCTTTCCATAAAAAATCTAATTTTTCAATCTCGCATTTCTCATAATCAAAACATGATTTTGACTTTTAGAGCGTATGAAGATCACTGTGATTAAATACATTAAATTCCGTCCGTAAATGAGTAAAAGAGGAAAGTGTGAACTCTGTTTTAGATGTCAAAAAAATTTATGAGGAATAATTAAAAAATGCTTCTTAAAATGTGCCACAATTCTCTTACTGTAGCTTATAATAACTGCAATAAAAAAGTCAAATTACCGTCTTTTCAAAGAAACACGGTGCGTTGATTTAGATATTTATTTTGAATAAATATTACTAAAGAAATCAAAATAATCTTAAAAACATTTGTTTCATCGATTAAAAGACATCAATTTTGGTGCAATCAAATTAGCAACAGTTAAATGTTACTAGTAAAACTTACAAGTTAAGTAAAGTATCTATTGCACGTGAAAGTTTTAATTCAAATAAACATTTCTTTTATTTCTTATGTTTAGATAGAAAATGAGTTCCAAATTATTATAAATATTTTACTTGCGTATATTCAACTTAAGATATATAATTTTCCGGTGTTAATAATTAGCAAACAAAAAATAAATATCATTTTAAATACTGAAATTTACAACTTGCAAAAAAATAATTTTTCTTTGAAAATAACATGCATTTAAAATTAAATTTTACTCTTATCAGAAAAATGAAACATAATTTGCTATAAAGATGATAACATATATCTTAAATACTAATTTAATTTAATATTTTAAGATTTTGCGAGTAATTTGTAAACTAATTTACATTTAGATTTGATCTTTAAGTTTTTCCTTAAAAGCCGGCATTATATTCCTTTGAATAAAACTTTACTCAAAGATATAATCTTAAGCAAATGCAAATCAATTAATTCTAAAAATTTCTTTCCAAAAAAAAAAAAAAAAACAAAAAAAAAAAAATGAGATTGCCTCTCCGTAGGAATAGTATCCCAGATATCGTTTATGTGATATTCAATATCTTTTTTACTAAAGTTTCTTGCTTTATTTTTTAGGAAAATCCTTAGTTCTTCAACTGAGATTATTTCAGGTGTGAAGTGAGAACAATTATAAAATCGCCCAACTCAACAGAACTCTTATTTTAACGTCAAACGCTGATAAAACGTGCATTTTCACATCTGGTTACGTCTCATTGAAAAATGATCTTTATTTAAGGTCAAATGTGAACAGAATTCAGTGACTGTTGACTAAATAATGTTTTGTAACATTGTGTGATAGGAGATTCTATAATATCCAAAACAATTTTTCACTAGTATTATAGCTTGGATATTTTAATTTTTTTTTAAACAGCTTTGATTAAAAGCTTGTTTTTGTTGTAGAATAACTCTTTGTGACCTATAATGCTATAAATAAGTTAAAAAATGACTTACATATTTATCATTTGTCTTTATGATTCAACTCAGAAAATAAGGGATTTTTATTCAATTTCAGTAGCTTTCTTTTTTATGCTTCTGTAAGCATAGGCTTTTATCCCTTTTACAGCAGTAAAAGATTATAATGGGTATTATATTGGTTGCGAGAGATTTTTCTGGAAATCAACTAATGTTTTTCAAGATTGATGTTTCTATGAATGAATTAAACTAGCACTTTTAAGTGTGATATTAGTAAGTCACTATACGGCCTTCCAAAGGACATGCTTTTGGTTTTAAAATGAATACCAAAATGTGCTTAAGTAGTTTGTATTAATATCTTAAACATTAGCAATAACATGAAGTCAATATGTGACATTCCGTAAGTCCATTTTATACCCATGTAAATAAAGACTAGTTTGTACTTCAGTTTGTAAATGAATGCCAAAATTACTTAAAATCTCTAGGTAAATGGTTTTGGTTAATCATTATTTAAAATACGCATTTTACGCATAAATATTTTAAATGAAGCTTTACTCCCACAATTGTACAGTCAAACATAATTTTTTAGCATTTTAAGTTCTAAATATGTATATTGAGAGTAACAACTTACTTTATTGATAACACATCTCAATATATTTTTTGATTTTCAGGTGAGAAATGATTACTCTATGTATTGTACTTCAAAGAGAGCAACGCATTTTAGTGTTTATTTAGATTTGCATTCATGTTTCTCCAAAGAAAAGCCAATTATTAGTTCTTAATAGGAAAAAATATAAAAAATATAAAACTTACCTCAACATTTCTTCAATAGATATTTACAATAATTTTCTTCGCTTTTTTTTTATGTTCCCCTTCTACTATAATTTCCATTATTTAGTTTTGTTATGTATATGTATTCATACATATGTATATAAATGTATGCATTTTAACGAAATGTTCATTTATTTTTGAATAATTAAAATTCCTTGTTCTTACCTAAAATTGTAAAACAAACATTTTTAGCTACAAAAAATGCAAAAATAAATACTGTCAGTGATGTCAGTATTAAATATGAGAATAATAAATATCACACTGCATTACAATTTAATTGTGCTTGAATAAAATACAGTGAATGTTTTTCTCTTATCTAAATAAACAAGTAAAAGTCTTATTCTAATATTAAAATGAGAGACTGTGGAATTTTTTTTAAAAATCTTTCTTAGATTTATGTACGATTTTTCAATGCATAACCATGTTATAGTATTCTTTTAAAATCTTACATAACTTTTTCAAGTGATAAATTCAAGCTAAAATACAACATAATGTTTGAAAAAGAAATTTGACCATTTTATTACATGTAGACACAATTTTCAAGTGATAAATTCCAGCTAAAACAACATAATGATTGAAAAAGAAATTTGACTATTTTATTATAGGCAAGCACAATGAAGAACTGTTATTTTGTTCTCTATCAACTCCTGATTTCACAAAATGAAAAAGAAATCTATATCACTTCTATCAGAATCACTGATTTCTCATGCATCTCAGAGATGTTGATAATGATTATAACAGTTATTTTATTCATTTCTAGTCAAGATACTTTATATTTAATGATCTCATTATAAATTTAAAGTCACAAAATCATCTCTATATGTGGTTTTACATAATTAAAATCATAAAATCTTTTTAATAAGTTGGTTACCATAGGGATTTCAAAAGAAAAATATTGTTTATGATTGTTCGCAAATGATCAAGCCTCGAGCTATAGCTAATAAACTGTATGTAAAGTAATATATAACAAACAGGGCACGCAATATAGCATAATCAATGCTATATTGCGTGTCCTGTCTAATGATTTTATGTTTATATACACTCTTAAAATCATTAGATAAGACCATTTCTTTAATATAATGATATAATAGAAATTGCTAATATTAGTAATTAATTTGCTAATGTTATTCTAAAATTATTTAAAAGATGTATTAAATCTTTAATCATGATATTATTAACTAGAAAGAAATTCAAAATTCTGGTATGTTTAGTTACACACATTTCAATAAAACTCTCAAATTTCTTATGTAAAATTATTCATACTTATTTCCCAAAATTAATTTACAAAAATGATTTCCGTTTTATTAGTATATTGTACTTCAGCTTGACGAACAGCAATTGTTTAATGTACATTAATATTTTCCCTAAGTTTAAAATGAATAGATTATGTTATTTTCTGCTTCTTACACATCAGAAACAGAAAAGTCATTTTTCTTGAACATTTGAAATTGAGTCCACCTTTAGTTATTTCTGATTTGTAATCTCCAAGTATAATTTAATAAGAGAAATATTATTGCTGTGAGTCAAGGGTGGATCTTCTAAAATATTTATAATAATATTATGTATTTTTTAAATACAAACTTATTCATATTTAAGAGCTTAAATCTATAATATTAATGTTTCAGGAACTACATGCACATCAATACTTTTCATTAGTTGGAAATATTCCCTATAATTGTTAAAATTATTTCCAATAGCTTCATCTAGAATTTCATAATTTTATATTATTTGTCGTAAAACAATAGTAATGTGTTTAGACAGTTATTTAGTAGAACATTTTTCTACTATTGATATAATGATTTTTCTACTATAAATATATATCTTTTCTACGTCTTCTGCAATCACTATTTGATAGTATTTGCTTATATTTGAGTAAATAAGTAATCACTTTTACCATTCTAGATAATTGATTCAATTTCAAGTTTTTAGATTTTTTAAATACTTTATCTAAATCATATGTTTGTTTAATTTAAAATGATGAGATACTTTTATTTGTGAAACACATTTTCTTTTATTGGAATTAAGGATTTTATTGGAAGATTTTATTGATTTATAGATTCAAAGAGGACAAGTTGCGCCAAAAATTAAATTTTAAAGAAAATCTTGTATAAAACCCAGATTCAACATTAAAAGGTTAAAATACAAAAATAAAGGTATATATTTTAATGAAAATAAGTAAGTATAAATAATGGTATAAATAATGGTCTTAATAAGTATAAATAATGGAATGAAAATTAACCAAATTCAAATTATAAAATTTAAATAATATTAATAAAACCAATTGCCATCAAGAAGAATTAATATTGGAAGTACATCAATAATGTGCCATAATGATCAGTCATAGAGAAAATTTTCTATGATACCTTATTCTTTCTAATCTACAAATTTTTAAACAATGAATTATAAGTCTTAACTTTTGATTTCAATGAGTTTTCTATCATTTACATCACAATGAATGTTTTAATAAGTAAATTAACTGAGAATAATTCACATCAAATCTGATGAAATAGAAAACAATCTGTAAATTAAAATTATTTTTTAGAAATTTGAGAAAGATAAATAAATAGAGTAAATGTACTGATAAGTAAAAGAAATTTCATTAAGTTCTTTTATTTGTGAGAACATATGTTGTTGTCACTTATGCAATATAGACTTTTAAATTAACAAACATATTATCACTGTTGATACTTCTTTTCACAAGTTTTTGGATTGAATTTTTAAAAGAAATAGATTTAAAATTGAAAATTATACATTATACTGAGAAATTTTTCAGGAAAAATATATTTCTCATTGAAAGGAAATATAACTGATGTTTGTTTAGAACATAAGTATTATAATATTTTTTTTTGAAAAATACTTTTTTATTATATTATATATCTCTATGACAATTTCCACTATGAGCTAAACTCAATGAATTTTTAAATAAAAATTTTGTTTCAATTTTATTAATTCATATTAACAAAATTTTTTAATTTATTTAAAGTTCAATTATTTTCAGGTGGGAAAAAATTAAAACTGTTAACATAAAATTATGCACATTCCAAAATAAACCAAAATCACAATAAAAAAAACTTTTAACATATAAACAGTAAACAAAATATATACTCACTTTAAAAATACTATATTTAATGCTAAGTGAAGGATACTGTTTGGGCAAAAAAGTATATATTCAGAAGATTCGCAGTTTAATCTATCTACAGTTTCGAAATATGGTTTAGTATTAAAATAGAGTATGCATTTAAAAACTCATTAATAATTTAATTGAATATTATCTGATTCAAATCATAAGAATATTTTTATTCATAAAAGGAAATATTTCATATTCTAAGATCTAAATATATATATTTTCAAAATAAGATTTTGTACAAACTGATTAAAGTTTAATGAGTTGTCAAGTTGTGACTTACCGTAAACTTCTATTTTAAAAATAAATCAAGGACTTCATTTAAAATCCTTCTGATTATTTTGACGAATTGAAGATCTAGATAACCACTAGTCACTGTCAAAATTTTCATTAATCACTGGAATGGATGTTTGAGAACAAGTTGAATTCTCAAACTTGGAAGAGGTCAATAACATGCAAACGTATAGAACTGAGTAAGTAACAAGTAACAAAAAAGTGAGTCGACAGCTCAAAATTAATGATGTTTGCCTCATAACTTGTCATAAGATTTGATAACTTAATATGAATGTCAAACCTAAATATTTCTTTAATAAAAAACTCAAATATACACAGTTGTAAGTTCCTCGTTGTTCAAGTTTTCATTATAAATTACTTGATACTAATTTTACTGATGATTACAATAGAAGAGTTTTTGTTTATTCAAAACTTGAAATTGTTTCACGAAACCAAACATGATTATTCATAAAAATCTTAAAAATGTAATATTATAATTTAGAAAATTATACTAACTATTCTTAACAAAAAATTGGAAAGTTGAATATTCCCAAGATTAACTAACAAAAAATTTCTTTAAATTGAAATAATCTGTTTTTCTTCTGAATGTTATCGATATCGTTTTTTTTAATTTGTCATTTTGTTTCACATTAAAATATATGTAATGCCTTCAAAATATTCTTTAAATATATAATCAAATGCTAAGTTGAGACAAATTGCTTCGAATTTATTTTCTAAATAAAATAAATATGCATCATATATCCTCCAGTAGAAAAAACACAAAATATGTTTTACAGAATAACCTATTTTCTTTATAAAAATGAATAATAACAGTGACATTTTATGATTTATCGTGCTTTCGTCAAAGAAACTTTACACCCTTTTAAAAAAGACATAAAGTTACTTTTTGAATCTCCACCCTTTCAGCTTGTTGTAATTGAAAAACAAAACATTTGCTTTGGTTATGTTTCTTCTCTTGCAGTTTTGTAATCTTATCGCGTTAAACAAATAGTCTTTGGTCACATTGACCTTCATATCACTATAATAATTATATCAACTACCTGTCATATTTGTTAATTGCTCTTATGGCATATCTAGTTAACTTTTACAACTATCACTCTGTGGTAATGTCATTGCTTTACTACTTCTTTTCTTATCATACTTGCAATGCATATTAATTACGTTTTGAACAGTTTTAAAATATACTTAAATCATTAATTTTAGAAATTTTAGTTTGTTTTCTACTCTACGCTTCGAATATTCGTAGGAAAATCTTTAATAAAATATATCATATGCAAATCACTGCTCCAATTTCCGATCTGAAAAAATAGATATTCAAGGAAAATAGGATTGTGTGTATACAATATGGTAATTTCAAATTAAGCCTTATGCAATGGATAACATCTGTAGGGGTTATTTTATTTATGCGTTAAAATAGGGTGTGGACAATTCTAGTATATTTCAAGAAATTTTAGTTGTTTTTCTACGTGGTTTGCATTTAACAGAATGAAAATAAAGTTTAACTGATGTTTATAATGGCAGTAAAAAAAATTAAGAGAATTTGAAGATAAAATAAGATATTTCTTAAAGTAATAATTGGAATATTTCATTGCAGCAAGCAACATATGGAGCAGTTAAACACCATAGTAATCTGTTCACACTTTCTTCGTAAGAAAAATCTCAAACTATTATAGCATCATAAAATTTTATGCCATCTGGAAATTAAATATAGAAATAATGTATTCTGAGAATGAATTCATAAACTGCCAGATATTTCTTTGAAAATTCTTTGAAACTAAACACAAGAAGTTAGGAACAAAGTAAGCATGATGTTTCCTATGATAACATGACGATGTCATCATTGTCAATTTTCAGCTAAAATTTAGAAAACGATTAAAGCATTTTAGCGTATGGTTTTTAAATGTATATTTCAAATGCGATAACAATTACTGAATTAGTAATAGCATCGAATTTTATCTTTTGTTATTGATAACAGTAACATATTGTTAACTTTATTTTGAAGCATATAATTTGTACATATTTTGAACTCATGACAATTTGCTTAACTATTTTAGGCAAAACTAAATGTTAAATGTAAGAAAGATGCCATTTTCTTTCTCTGTTGATTCCAGGAACTAAATTTTTAAAGGAATCTTTTTAAGCGTTCATTATTATGATAACGTTAATAAATTTACGTTGACATGGAAAAGAATATTGGCATTTAACAACTGTGAAAAAACTTCATACATAAATTGTAAATTCATTTCGAATAAAATTCAAATTAATTTATTACAATCCATCATTTATTTTCAACAAATTTATAAAGGCAAGTTAATCAATGTAGCTTTTTTTTAAATTCACCTTAGAAGGCTAGAAAAATCATTTTTGTATGGCTCCTGATTAAGCAACTTAACAGCTTAGAATATCATTTTCAAAAAGACTTTCAGAACTTTCAATAAAATCATTTTTAAGCTGAAATGTCACTTTCCGTTTAAATTTGCTGAGTACGCTGTGTCAAAACGTTTCCATATCATTTGATGTTTAAGAAGAATCCAGTGCAATCACACGAAACCATTCATCATTGTCTCGCAATAAGACGAATCTGTTTACTCAACTTCAACTTACCGCAGAAGTTGATTCACACCGTCGTCGTCGACCATTTTCTACTAAAACTGTCGCAGACACAAACGCTCTGAAAAAGCTCCTATAAACCTTTCTTCAAAAGAATGTCTTAAAACGAGGGGGAAAATAGCCTGAGGATGTAGCCTCTTCAGTCATGAACTCTTCAATTTGCATAATGATGCTATTTCTAAGCATTGAAGTTTATGTCAAAATTCCTGAATAAAACCTAAATAATCCTATAAACAAAAATACGTGATTTGCTAAATGTCAAGGTCTGAAAAAAGACAGTGTCATTACTTTGAAATACGTACCCTTGCATTTCAGCTTTAGCTAAAGATGTTTTTCATATTTGAAACTAAACATTTTTTTATACATTTTCAATACTCTACAGAACGGGAGAAATATTTAATGAAAACGATTTATATTTTAATTGATTTTGTAGAAAAACCTAAACATTCAACAGTTTATAATTTTAAGTGTTTTGAATCAATTTTCGAATTTTAACAATTTGTGGGTAGTTATCATTAATCTTATTCACAATATCATAATTCAGTAGATATCAATTTCTCATAAAATTAGTATTTTAATTATTAATAAAGGAAATTTTTTAATAAATTAATATTTTATTACTATTCTCACTTATTATTCTCACGTAATGTGAGAATAAAAATAATAATAATGTGAGAATAATCATGTTTTAGGTATACCAAACGAGAATTTTCTTGAGGAAACAGACCAAAATGTTTCAAATGAGTAGGATATGATTTATAATTTGTCTGAAAACCATCACTTACATTACCTAAAACTGAATGAGATATTATTTGAAATATATTATTAAAACATAATTTTTATAAGACTGTGCTGAGTGTAACTTATTTTTATATTTTAATGTTTTTAAATTAAATTTAAGAACATTCTTTATCATAAAAATAAAACTATTTTCAAGTTTAAAGTGTTCCTTGTAATTTTGTAATCCAAATATTTTTAATATATACATGTTCGGAACACTTAATTCATTAAGATGGTGCTCGTTTTTATTTTTGTGGATGAAAAATATTTGTAAAGAATTTACTTGAGAGAATTTGATTTTATTTTTTAATTATTGGATACCAAAAAAACTGTATGCTTTCCATTAAAAAGTACGAAGCAATTGGAAAACTAAAATACACAAGAAATAAGCAAAGGATTTGAGATGCGTTTTTCATAATCCATTCAAATATATTCCTTTTTATTCTCAAACACAACATTGGATCTTTATCTCTTATAAATATGTTTCTCTTTTTTGTGCTATTATCAGAAACATAAGCATAAGTAAGTTTTAGGAAAATTGTATATTAACGCATGCGTAAAAAAGAAACCTTCGAAAGAATTCGTTTTGTCTGAGCAACATTTGCTGTAAATAGACATTATTTTTGTAAACAAGTACAAGTCCATTAAAGAGTTTCAACACAAGTATTCCTTTAGCATTTAAAATGCTGTATAATAAATTCAGATTTGAAATGTAAAATTTAAAATTAACCCGAAGTTTCTTTTTGAATTTAATCCATTGTTAAAAGTTTTATTTTGACGAACAATATTTTCGAGTTACAGGCTATATCACCATCAAAAAGTATTTTTAGTCTGAAAATCCAATTTCAAATGCATGAAGATGCTTCCAAATATAACTCAATTGATTTACGTAGGAATGTAAGTAATAAAGGAATTTTTTTTCAAATTTTCCAAAAATCTATTCGCTGCATCTCAACAAGGCAAATTTGATTTACTATGATTTAAAGATCCTTTTTAATATTTAAATGACATTATTATTTTAAAATGTAAAATACTATTAAAATACCTTAATAGATCTTCTTCAACGTAAAATAATAAAAATACATATTTAATGAAAGCATATTAAATTATTTAATTTATTGTAATAAGTGATGATATAATACAAGTTTTCCAATTCTAATATTATGACGGCTAGGTGAAACTAAAAAAAGTGAGTTGGCAGCTTGTGCTGAATTACTTACATACTCAACCTTGTTTAGAAATGCAGCAAAAATGCCAGTATAATTTCTAGATTATCATTTCAATTCGAAACAATAAGTGACTTTGAATTCAAGGTGAAGAAATAATCACCTTATCTTGACACTGTCTGCAAGCTTTGCGACGATGTTCACACTCTTTAATATATTTTCTTCCATCATCCTTTTGTACTGATTCTTCTTGAATTCAGTTAGAAAGAAAGCAGTTATTTCTCTTTCAATTTTTGCCAACAATCTCTGACACCTGGAGCTATTGTTTGCAAAGGTAAACTGAAGTGCCCGCTTTTGAAGAGCTTGTGCTTTGTTGTTATTCAGACAATCGACCATTTCTCATTCAGAAATTAATGCTCACAACACTTTTGTTCAAAGTTAAGAAATCATGTCATATTTTGCTGGTCTGTCATCACTTTTTAAAAAAAATGTGGAGAAAAAAAAAAAAAAAAAAAAAAAAAAAAAAAAAAAAACTAGTAGTTTAACGATGCAAAATTAGGTCTAATTAACTTATGTTTTTAATTTTATTCCATTAAACATAATGCAAACAATCAGAAGAAGAATAACTATTTCAGTTTGGTCAAAGTGGCTTTTATTTATTTATTAATCATAGATTTTGAACGTTCTTGTGAAATAATTCTTACGTCTAGAAATAAATGTCAAGGAAAATGTCTCCGGTAACATAAAAGGGTAGCTATTAAATCTTTTGTTTGCATTTCAAGAAAAACATCTAGTTTATTGAAAAATTAAGAAAATCGTATTGCTATAAATCACCTTTTAAATGAATGCCATTTAATCTCAGAAATTATTAATCTTAAACTCAAAAAAGATAATCTTATTAAAACATAACTTGTCAATTAACATATCCATATTATTTTATTACAGTAGCTCTATAAAATGATAAATTATGCTTAAAGAACATATTAAATATCATTTTGTGTAACATTGTTACGAAAGTTTTAAAGTATTTTTAAGCGCTTAAAAATGAAAAAAATACTAAGTTTCTTCAAATTTGCAAGATTACTTATCAATATATATGAAAGTATATAAAAAGGAATCAGTTTAAATATCTACAATACGTAACCTATTTCTATGTATTTTAATGTAAAATTTAGTTTTAATTTTACTATACATGAACATTTTTAAAAATTAAATTTAGGATTTTTATATTACTTCTTAATTTTTTTCTAAATTTTTATATATTTAAATACAAATGTATAAGAATAGTTTTTAAAATCCTACAATAAGATTTTAAAAACTGTTTTTATACATTTTCTAAAATATTCTAAATAATTAAAAACTGTTTTTATACATTTTCTAAAATATAAAAGTTATTTTTACCAATGCAAAAAATAATTAAACTTATTTCAATTAAATAATTTTAAACTTTATTTTATAATGGACAAATGATTATCATGTTGAACAAATAATTTCCCATGAATTTGCCAATTTCTTAATATCTTGCATTTTGAAATTTTATAATTAAGTGTTAGTGAAATAATTTAAATATAAGTAAAGTTCTAATAAAATTAATTTATGAGAACAAGATTATGTATAAAAATCAAAAACTGAAACTGTTATAATTGAATTATCAGTTTTATAATTAAAGTAATATAATTAATAAAAAATGCTGTAACTACAAGATAAGATAATGTTGAAATATTTTTCAAAGAAGTTAAAACTAATTATTTGCTATTCATTTCAAAATTTTCTTTGTTATTTCTTCAGGAATATTCGCTTCATAATAATTCAATTAAAATTTTGAGAAGTAAAATTGTTATTTGCTTCCAATTTAACTTATGAACTGTTTACATATTGGCTAAATTTGCATTTCCTTGTAAAAGCTTGCATTTATTTTTACCATTTTTTAAGATTTCATCATAGGTTAAAACTTAATCGATCCTTTTGTGAAATACCATAGTCATTAGTTGGAATTTGCTTGCCACAAAATAATTCACCCTTCGTTTCCTGTTGGTAGCTTGCCAATCTGAACCTTAGCAAAAAAAAAAGCATACGCCACTTAATTAGTAGAGAGAGATAGAGTCACACAGTGTTGCCTTGCTTATACGATGATGATAACGATTAAAAATAATGCGATTATTAGAAAATCACGATTTCGTGATTGTTATGCTCTGATCGCACGCCCACACAGTGACGTCAGTGAAAGGAATTCCGAGAGTTTTCCAACTCAGCACGTCGAAGAGGAAATCCGGATCTTAAAGAAAATTATTTCGCTCCACCTATTATGCTTAAAATCATTGGTAACTAAGTGGTGGTTTCTGATCTTGACACAATTCTCAGTACGTGTGTGGAAATAAAAAATACCATTTTGAATTCTCTGATATTTTAAAAAATGCTCAAATACTAATTTCTTTATTTTTCAGTGAATTTAAAAATAAATAAATGTTCTTTCTTTATTTGTGTAGTTATTAAAGGACGTAAAGTCGTATAGGATTATCCATTGAAGTATTCACTACAAGTTTTAAAATGACGATGCTATTTTAGGTGGTAGTTTCATGAGGAAATTATAAATTGATTCATTTCCTTTTTATCTCCAAAAAGTTCCTTACCATTCACTCATTGAGTAAAAATACAATCATTAATTAATTATTAATTTATTTCTGAATAATGATTAATTCAGAAACGAAGCCATGCAGTGCATTTTAAGAAAATAGGTTTAAAAAGTGCTACATGATCAAATTATTTTCATAAAAAATAAATCTTAAGCAATATTTATTATCTTTTTAAAATAAATTTTTAGTAATGAACTATATCTTAGCAATATTCATAAACTGACAATCGAGGAATAGAACTCAATTGTAACCGTACAAATGATTTTTAACATATTTTGGTGGATAATAAAATAATTCTTTTAAAATATTTATACGATTATTATAAACAATTTTATAAATTGTGGAAAATATTATTTTGATTTATCGAATGAAAATTTCCGATCCACAAAAGACTTTAATTTTATGGAATTAATTGTATTTTCTACATTTAAAAATTGTATCGTGAATTACTACTGGGAACTTGTGCATCTTGTAACATGTATTTCGAATAATGGATGTAAACATGTCATTATATAAGGTGTGTGGTAATTGATTCACCTTTCAAAGACCATCCCTTAGGGCTTATTTAATTCGCGGGGTATTTTAGAGAACTTGTGATGAGTTCAGGTGTTGACTGCATCAATTAAGACGATAACAATAAAAACATTCTATCAATTACATGAGACAATATCTTCTGATACATCTTAGTATATGGCTCATATCGTTGTCAAAATCATTTAAATTCAGTCTGGTGTAAATATGTAAAATGGAATTTTCACAGAATCACCTGCCTAAATTTTTCTTTTGGGGGAGGGAATTATTTCCAAAATATTCAGTAGCATAAATTAAAAATAATATTTATAAAATTTCTAATTCTTTTTATTTTTTAAGCGTTATGGTTTACAACTAAAGATTAAACTTGTTTGTTATGTTATGTTACCACATTATATTTTATTTATTATATTATATAGGAAAAGTTTTCGGAAAAGCTAAAACTCGCCTGAATAGAAAATATGCTAAAAAAATGTTTTTAGTTGTGTGTTATATTTAATTTAAAAAATGATATGTGCTTAATTTTTTCAATTAAATCTAACAATATACCACAGAACTATGATAATAGATAATGAAAAATTAATATAATGACAAATAGATAAAGTTCTAGAAAATAAAATTAGTAGGTATAAGTAACGAATAGATTATTAAGAAACGCTTCGAATACTTGTTAATATTAGGATATTTTCTTTAATCTATTTATACTGGTTTAAGTAAAATAAAAAAAAAATATTCAAAATTTAAGCAAATAATATGAAAAACGAAAATAAACACAATAGTAAACTTAATCTTAATAAATTGATAAAAAATTAATATAATAAAATAAAAAAATTAATATAATAAAATATAATAAAATAATATAATAAAATAAAAAATGTAATATTATTAATTATTAAATCCTAAATGTAAAATTATTAGTTATGCTGTGATATATCACAGCATAAATAATAATTTTACATTTTTCATTCAACATTATATTAATTCTAGTAGAAATGTATTAAGAGATTATGAAGAGAGCGTTTGTGTGAAAAACACTTTAACAATAAAGATTGGACAAAAAATCAACGCAGCAGTTTTTTTTCTCCCCTTCTTCTTCTTCTTTTTTTTTTTAATAATGTGCCCCAATTTATCAAGCAATGCATTATATCATTTGAAAGAAACCTATTATCATCTAGCAGTATTTCATCGAAGAGTATTCTGCTAAATATGTGATCTTACTTTGTTTTAGTACTTATTTGGAAGAGCTTACAGATTGGCGTATTCTCCCACGAGACATCAGGATTAATCATTTTGATAGATTTAACATTCCAGTACTCCTAAAGCAACTGCTGATAATTTCATAATACAAACTTTCATGTTTGAAATCGGCTCACAGAGTAGTCAATTGATTCCGAATCTAAATTTTCTCAAAATGTTTGAAATCTGTAAATGTATTATCTTCATTATTTTCTAAGAGCCTTATAGCACACTTGTTACTGCTTGAAAACAATTATGACTTTCATTTTTTACAGACCTTATGGATATCATAAATGTCAATGACAGATTTCTGTACGTGCTTTATAGACAAATATTTAGTGCATTATTTATATGGAAACTTCTTTTTCATATGACTAGGTTAATGTATTTCTTTTCCTTAGTTTCATGAATTGAAATCTTGCACTGATCTAAATCTAACCAAAATTACGAAATTATACTTGTTAAATGGAACTGCATGCTTTTAAAAATGTTTCAATTAGATTCTTAAGAATGTACCTTACACTGTTTCAAAAGCAAAACATTTTGCTCTATGAATTAAAATAAGAAAGTGAAATTAGCACATGCAGCTATTAAATTTTCTTTTTTGGTCGAAATTATTAACTTTACATTGAAGTCTTTTTGTTATTTGCAGCGTAATTTTGCTTATATTTGTAAAAGTATTAATCAATTATCCTATTTATAATGATCAATGAGTATATAATTAGCATAAATAATCTTTCAAGTAATAGGTTTAGTTCTACTAAAACCATTAGTTTAATTAATTATCAAATAATCACTCTTTAGATATATTAAAAAGTTGTGTAAAATCACTGCTAAGATATTTGCACTAGTTAACAATCAAATGTAAATTTTCCTAACTTAATTTTGTATTTTGAAAAAGTTTAAACAACCAGAATATACATGGTAAGTTTTATTCTGAGAAAGACTAAATAACAAAAATTTATAGAAATACATATCGAATTTCAAATGAAATAATTTAGTTTTTAACTAAGCTTAAATCATCCTTATATAAAATAGTTGATTTACTTTTGGGTAATAAAATGAATGCTTAAATCATTTTCAGGAATGGTGCTTTACGTGAACAAAATGAAAATGTTCATACAAATAAACTTGGTAGATGCTGAAATTTCAAAACGTGTACAAAATGTTTTACAAGAAATATTTTAGGCCTCAAAAATATGATAACAAGTGTTATGTAAAATGTATATAACACAGGTGTTGGAACAAATCCAAAGAGACTAGGCAGTAAAAGTTTCTAATTTCAACAGAACACACGCTTGGGGAGTTTAATCGTTGAACCATCAAATTATTATCCTCAGTTCACCAAAGTTTTTAACAACTGGACCTTGAGATGCAATAGTTTGTTATAAACAAACCGGAAGTCCCTTCTTTTGGCCATCATTGATAACAAAAGAATCCCTATAAAAAACAGTCTCCTTAATTAAAGAAAGGTATACTATGGCCAGTGGTCTTGGGTGAAAATTATTGTGAAGGTCGTCAGCAGAAAGCACTCGAAGCTGTTTCAACGGCTTGCTGTAGACACTCGAAGTAAACAGGTAAATAACCTGCCTATTTTTTTCAGTCTAAATTGAAGTACTGTATTTTGCTTTAATATTTATATATTGTAATTTATGTTCATTTTATTTTCAATGGATAATGCCATTCTAAAATAATAAATTCATTTTTTAGTATTTTTATTGAAGTAGAAAATTTAATTTGGCATATAAGTTAATAAAGCATATAAAATTTAATTTCAAAAACATGATTTTTTCCCTAATTTTTAATTAAAAACTCAATTACTAATAAATGCTTCAAACTTTATTAAGATATAATGTATAAATTATAACAATATTGTCTTTTATTTATTAATTTTATCACCTTGTTTACATTTTCATGATAAAATTAAGTTTTGAAGAATTTCCCATATTTTTCAAATTGAATTATATTTATAATAAATGCATTCAAAATTAATATAGTTAAATAATGGATATATGTTTTAAATATTAATTAAAAAGTAAGAAAATATCAAAATTTTATATTAATTTTAAGTAGAAATAAGTGTAGCATATATATTAGTTTTTGTAAAGGAACTAGAATAAGTTATTTATTTTTCGACTTTACATTGGTTATATTTAATCATATATATGATTTAGTTATAGTAATAATTCTATATATATACATTTTAAAAATTTATTATTAATATTTAAGTGGGCTTCGAAAAATGTATTATTGCAATGGAAATTTCTCATAAAGAACAAAATTATAAATCGAACTTTCTTCTATATATACCTTATGTTTTACAAATTGAAATCAAGAACAATTTAATGTAATTTATAAAAAGGATTGTGCAATACGTTTTGATTTTCTTACTTTTTAAAATAATTTATAAGAGGATTTACAAATATCATAAAGCCGATGATTATTTTTAATGTTCTTGACAAACAAAAGACAATAGCCATAATTATTCTGACTTTACTAAAAGTAGTAAAATGAAATATTGCCGAGAACCATTTTAAAATATTGAATCTTAGAACAAATGTTACTCTCTTGTGGAAAATCATCTTGTTGAAATCGTTATGAAACATGTCAAGGAAAAATAACTTTTAGCAAAGCTCTAAGCGATAATCTGTTTCACAATTCTTTCTTTGAAAGAAGATTCATTAAAAAAATTATTCTTTGGCATACATCCAAACTTAAACCGGAACAATTCTGGTTCACCAAGCCTATCTTGTTTACTGTGTTCAAGTTCTTAGTTGTATCTGGATTACAATGGTACAAGCAATGATAAACATCTTTATATGCAGGCGGGCAAAAATGGTGTTAAATCTGAGTTCTCGATAAAATCGTTTGACCTTTCTGCTACTATTTTATCTCCTTATTTCCCTTTTCATTATGAAACCGCATGTAAATATGACGTCACGACTTGGTTTTTACAGAGAGCAAGGGGATTCCTCGTTTTTTCACAATCATTCCCATATCTTCTCATTTGATAAAGAAATCAAAAACGAAAATCGTTCAGAATTATCGCAGTTATAGATCAAGATAAGTCTACTCGGAACGGCTTGGTGGATCACGTTAGATGTTATATTATGATGGATAGAAATAATACTAGTTCATAATTGCTTCAGTTGAAAACTTTCTCATAAAATCGAGGCAATTTATTTCGAAAGGTGTTTGTCGTGCTTTTGAAATAATTAAGAATCGAGTAATTCAAAACTGATAAAAAGAAATATTCTTTTTTACTACCACTTGATCTTATGGATTGTGAAAACTTTGTAATATAAAAAGTTTCTTTTTGCAATTATCTGTTACAAACTCCAGTATTTTTAAAGTTTTTATTTTTTGTATTATCATTCATTTAAATGAGAAAAGGCACATTTATTTTACGAGTTTAGAAAGAGTTAAGATGGTTGGAAATAGTCCGTATAGGAGAGAAATTTAGTAAAAGTAACTGAAGTTTATTTAGAAAAAAATCATAAAATACCTCTAGAGTTCTAATTTAATTTAATTCTATGATCATTGAATATCCAGTTTAATCTATAAATATTTGTAATTTATCAAGCGTATATAAGTCTTAGATACAAACTTAACAACCTTAATACAAAGCTTGGTAAACGTGATGGAATTTAATTTGCTGTTATTGAAGAAGTTATTTAAAATTTTTATCTGTACTATAAACTCTCCACCCCTACTGAATAGAAGTAAAAAATTTAAGTAAAATCAATCATTATTCTTACGCATTTTGTTTCTGAGCACATACATACATGTATTTTGTTTGCCGAAAAGAGCATTGTATTGATATAAGGTGAGTGGGACAATGTTCCGAATTGTGTTTTAAGTTTCTATTTTGATTAGAAGCGTAACGATCATGTCAACATTTTAAAAATGCTCTTCACACTGCACAAGTAGTGTGAAATAGTGAATTTTAAATAAGGAATTATATATATAAATGAGTTATTAAATACGAATACCATCGGATAATCCTGATGCTATAAGTCCCAAAAAGTCTTATACGCATAAAACAAATGAATAAGGAGAAAAAAATATATAAATAAAAGACATTGAATATTCACATACTCAAGTTTAAATTTATAAGGCACTGAAAACAAGTCCCAAGATGCACTGCAGTTTTCCTTTAATACTGTAGCCCAACTCCAATTTAAATAACTTAAATTTCATGGCAGTGGGCAATGTTTTTTCAATCTTGTCATAAAGGATTTGCATTTTGATAACTGGCATGTCAATTGAAACAAAGAATCGGAATTGATTCATCAATGCCCTTTTTCAACAAATAATCTAATTTTATTAGCTTTATTTTAATCACGTCCCTCCACTCCCTAGTCACTTCGTGTTTTGACATTGTAAATCAGATTCCTAAAGGTCACTTGATATAAGCAATATAAATAACGTTTCATCTGTGTCTCCAACACAAATAATCTTGTCTAAGGATCGCTCTTTTTTATATCATCTTAAAGTCTGTGATGAATAGTCGTGCCCTTAAGCTCAGATTATATGCACTGCTTATGCTTGTTGATTTTGTGCAGTCATTTGACGTACTTTAGCCTGAAATATGTCGTCCTCTTGTTTGTGTAACGATGCTATTCAAAGAGATTGACAATTCCTCATAAAGAACAAGCGTATTCTAATAATGAGTAATATTTACATAATAATTTGTGTTGACTTTCTGATATCACCCATGAATTAAAGATTAATTTTTTATGTAATTAAACTACACTAACTGCATGGAAAGTACTCTTTAATATGCCTTGAGTTGTTTCTTTATATATTTTAAGACATAGATTTTTATTATAAGATTTTTACTCTTTTACAATATTAATCTTTAAGTGCTCTTTATAATAATGATAGTATTCCGGAATTATTATAATTCCGCGTCCACATAACACTAAAAATAAATTGTTTATTATTTTAACAAATATTTTAATTTCCATATATCTTTTAAAATAAGCGTTGTTCAAATTAGATTATTACTTATATATTTATGCATATTATATCATAATGTTAATGGTGATATAAAGAAAAATATATTTTTTTGAAAGATTTGTATTTAGAAATTTCTAGAGTTAGAATTTCGAAAATAGAAAATTTCCTTTATAAATAAAGGTAATATAAATTGTTAAGTAAAATTTAATTACAATGTTTTTTTTTTACTTTACATCTATAGAGCAATATGTATTGAAAAACGTGTAAGCGTTAATTTTAAAATGTAGCTTTTAAGATTTATAGAATATATTTATAAGAAAAATTGATTGCAAATTAGGCATTTATTTTGAAATAATAATTTTATAAATGTGAATTGAACATTTAAAATTAAACCCCATTAGCATTTTCAAATATTTTCCAGACAATAAAAATTATACTTTTATTTATGAATGCCAATATTTGGCAAAACAGTATATTGTAGAGCATAAGCAGCCAATATCAAAATTAATTCTCCTAGATCACAAAATCGAAATCAATATTCTCCAGGCTCACAAAATTTGAAGTTGAAAGTTATGAGTGATGTCAGAGCATTAAGTTGAAATCTACAATGTATTAAATATCGTACGAGTTGGAAATCAGAAAATGAAAGAGTTATACATTTTAAAATAGTCTCGATGGCATAAGTGCTGAACCTATTTCTGTCACCTTATACTAAAAATAAGAAAATATTTTTAAGAAACAAGATTGAGAGCTTTCGATCCTAATTATCTCTCAACTTTAATTTAAGGATAAAATATGTATTTCAAAAATTGATCTAAAAAGTAGATTGAATGCTATTTCTTATGGGAGAATAGTAAAGGCATATTTATTGGTAAGATACGAAACCATTAATGTATCTACTTTCAAATCGGAGAAGACATAGTTAATGTACTCAATCTAAAAACACACTAGGTATTTTTGATGAATAAATTCCAGGTTAGGAAATACTTTTTATTTAATTTGAATTAAATGTCACATATGTGAAATATATGCTAAAGGAATGCAGTACAACAACATGCAATGGCTTGAGCATTTTGATTTCCTAAAATGAAATAAATTGGATTTTTTTTATGAGATCTCTCTTTTGTCTTAGAAAATAATTTATTACCAATCACAAACACATTTTTATTTATTTTTTTATATAATTACTTCATAGATTTTAATATGAAATACCTTTTTTACTCTTATGGTTTTCATTTGTAACAAGTTTCATTTAAAATATGTTTTTCTATTGATAAATTAGTTTGAATGCGAATTTATACATATGAACCATTCTTTAATAGATCCATGTCAAACTTGATATCTTCTAGCAATATTTCTCGTTTATTGAACTACTACAGTTTTAAATTTTAAGTATAACCTTAATTCACAAGTGGTCAAAATGAAGTTCAACGCGCACTATTTGTCTAAGCATATATTTGTGTATATATTTTAATGAGGATTGTCTACTTTATAATTTTAATAATTTTAATGGCACACTAGAGTGTCTAACCTATAATGAAGTCTTAGGAATTTTCGAATAATATGAAACTTAATTTTAATTATTTCAATTAATATGTAATGCCATAAGTATGAAATAAGCCAAGAAGTGAAACGATCCCTTTGTAAAATACCATGTGGTCGGAAAATTACTTTGAGATCATAAACAGTATTTCAGAAGCAGCTAAACATATGAGCAAATCATATTGCTAAAACTTAATAAAACTTTCAGTGATAGTGATTTCATTAATAATGCGTTCTTTGTGTTTGTGATAGGTCCAGACAAAGAATTCTGAATCTCTAAGATTAACCTAAAAATTGTTGATTTCTGAAGATAAAGTTGTCAATAAAAATCTGATTTTATAGTTCGAAGCAAATAATCACCACATTCGATATTGGTTCACAGTTTTCAGTAAATGAAAAGAGATATGAATACACCTATTAAATAAAGTAATTTAATAACAGGACGTCGATAAAATTTTGAAAAAAAAAGTAGCTTCTTCCATGACTTCGGAAGTTCATAAATTTGAAAAAGTACTTATGACATACATGCAATAATGCAATCAATGAATGAATAGGGCGAATTTATCTTCTAAGGTAAAAATTGACAAATGAAGGAACACCAAACCAGAAAATTACTAGCTCACCAATTATGACATGGTAAAAATACACATTTCTTAGGTATTCAAACTATTTCGCTAAAGTTTGAGTCTACATGGCGTTAGCACCAATTGTCTAGGAAAACTTGCACTGAACCTGTATACCTGTATTTGATATTGTCTTGCATTTGTAAGCAATATTCGTTTTAATGATTTTTGAAATTTTTACTCTGATATTTTGAAAATGTTTTGGTAAATTTCAAATTTACCAGAGTATATTTGATAAATTTTCTGAATATTCTGATATTTTGTATGAAATCAAATTAAAATATAGCTTGGTCTCAATGGTTTTTAAAGAAAATTTGATGGAAAGCTAGCTAAAATAACATCTCATTTATCATTGTTCAATTCAATACCTTCTGCAGATAATGATATTCTTAGAAGTCATTTTAGTGATTTGTGAAAAATGGGCATTTTATGTTTAATTTCAAATTAAAAGATTTCAATGATAACATAACCTAATAGTTTTGCTTTGATTTTAAGAGTAAATCCAAAAACCCATTTGACATAGAAAACTTAACACAAGTATTTTTTCGAAGAAAAACAAATCGAAAAAATGTGATATAGTGACATAAAATTCATTTATTTATCTCAATGGTCTCTCCTATTAGAAAAATTCATTCATATAAATTAATGAGATGTAAAGAATGTATTAAGATTGATAAGTAATCTGCATCATATCATAGCTTTTAATGTTATTAATAAATCAAATATAGTTATTATTTTTAATTAACAAATTAAATTTATCAAACTGAGGAGAAAGTTATTTATTCATAAATAAACCGAAATCATTTAAATAATAACTGATAATGTAAATTAATTGCAGCTGAATAAAATATAGCCAGCCACAAATAAGTAATTCTTTCAAGTTTCTTTATAGCACGATGCGGTAGGTTTTGATTTTATTTTAATCATTCATCATTCTTATTTATTTTTTTTAATTTAAATAACAGTACTTGCTGAATCAAAGTTCATGGGAAACAATCATTTACAAGCAGACACACACTAATTACAAACTTTAAGTCAAACATTTGAATTAAAGATTAAGAAACTCAAAATTAATTGAATGAAAAATGTTCATTGTAAGCTTTTTCCTGTTTACCTCATTGTGAGTACCACCGCACAAACAAATCAGCAAATACATGATTAAAAATGAAATTCCATACACGAGAAAATACTATGTAGCATAAAAACCCTTGCTTTGACAAGATGTGGATTAGATACCTCCGGATGATTGATGGGTGTCTGGAACAAAAGACGTTTGAATATCTTATAAAACAAGTAAATTTTTTATGAGGATGCTGGTGGTCACGAAACAAGTGGACTGCCAAAGCAGGCCAAAATCTGCCCCGAGATTTTAACAGTAGCCTTCTCTTAATGAATGTAAGGAAACGCCTTCCTAACACGCGTGTATTCTGTCTTGGGCAGTGAGGTCTTATGGATTGTTGAATTTTAATACCACAGATAACTGGAAAACATCCATTTGTTGAGACTTATAGTATTTATTATACCATTAAAGAAAAGTATAACTTATAAATGTTAATAAAATCATATCTAAATACATTTTCAAATTTAGCGGTTTTTTAATCAACCTATGAAACTGCTGCTTGTCATGGATTTGGTTTTAAAAAGTGAAGACATTTATTTTATTTTATTGAGTTACTTTTTATACAAACTACACACTATTTGTCACTTTTAAAATGTCAATATTCTTTTTACCTGTTTATCATCTCAGAAAGCGTTGAAAGCATGATCATCGTATATAAGTACATTTTATAAACTTCTAAAGTATGGCTTGTTAATTATACGAAAAACTATTCTGAATTATTTTTATTATATAGTATATGAAATATTATTATGCGAATATTACATTATATATTTCACATAAATAATCATTTTATATAATCAATTATTACATATGTTGCTTAAATATCGATATGGATATTAGTGGAAATACTTACTAGTATGTCTATGTGTTTTTCGAAAATAAAGCACATTTTTAAATTGATTTATTATGTTAACTAGTATCATATGATTATGCTCACAAAAATATGTTTATTTTTATGAAATGTTTAAAAAAATTTCACAAAAGGTTTTTATTCTAGTTTTTTTATTAAAAATAAGGAAATTATTTGTTAATATTTATTTTAAAGAAAAGAAGAATATTTTTTTTAAGTAAAGGCGATGTTATAACGTTTGTTTTTATTAAAGCGCGTAAGTATTTATTTAACTTCAAAAATATTTATAGTTAAGGAAATGCATAATACTAATCAAAATGTTGCTTCTTCTATGTTTTATGAAATTGTAAGCAACTGCACATGTTTTCTACTGTACTATACATGTTTTTGCTACGCAACTATACATGCATTTAGTGGAGAAATTTATTCAATATATGTACACATGATAGATTTCTTATTTAATATCTGAGCACTCATTGGAGAGGAGAGAGAGGGATTATAAAAGAGTAAATGGTCAAACAGAAAACTGCATAGTAAACAAGTGTCAAAATTGTACTTAACTACCTAAATGCTATACATTTTATTCTTACTAATGCTATAGCTGCTTTAAACTCGTATTTTAAACACATTTCTTTTCTTTTTCTCAATCTGCGCATTTTATTGTGGTCAGTTTCATTGTACTTGGCATGAAGGATTGAGTGTCTGTCATGTGTTCTTAAAGACTTGAAGTTTACTTTATACTTGCTATTTAGTTCTTGAAGTGTGTAGAATTTTATTTTATATGTGAATAAAAATTAGTCTAAGACAAATGATTATATAACAGGATTGAATTCATTATTTTATGAGTTTTATAATTGCTTTCAAAATTATGCTTCTTTAGTGATTTCAAAATATTCTAAGGCTTAATTGATAAATATTTTAAATAAAGGAACTCTTCAAGTTGTATTTTAAATTGTTTAATCTATTTAAGCATTTCAAAAAACAAAATATACCATTATTTAAAGGTTACTTTAAGTTAAAAGTTTTAAAATCAAAGAAAAATATTTCTCTTAATAATAATCAAACAATCTCTGAGACATCTACAAGTTTAAGGAGTTTTTATTTCATAAAAAAGTTATTGATCTTAGATTGGTTAATTTTTAAATGTTTAATGAAACATTGTTTTGGTTTAGAAAGTATGCTTGACATTGCAAAATTTTTCAATAAATAAAATCTTCCTTTAGGAAGTTTCGTACTGTACTGTATTTATACAGTACGACATTTTATTTTAATCACACCTCAGGCATGTGTGAATTATTTTCTTTCTAGATTCCTTTTTACAGCATGTAAAGGTATTAAATACTGTCTTATTTTGACTAGTAAATCAATTAAAATTGAGAATTTTTTTTTTCCAATTTTGATTGGTTTAAATTGCTGTCTTTCTTATTAATTGAACATTTTAACAAGTCAATCAAAATATATTTCAATTTTTTATTTCTGTTTACATATATTTTTAATTTGGTGGTTACTGAAATAAAAAAAAATTCATCATTCCTATGGATGATAATCGTATATATATATATATATATGAAAAATGTTATAATAAAACTATGCAGCAAAACTAAGTAACAAAGTACTGAATACAAAATATAATACTAAACACAGAATGATTAAAATTTGTACATTTTTAAGTAGGTGGACTTTCAATTAAAATTCTAATTCTTTATTCACAAAATAATTTTAAAAAATTAATTCTATATTCGAATAATTAAAAAATTATTGAATAATCAATTTTTCATTATCATTCTATCAATTCAATGAATCAATCAATTTTAATCTACATATACATTAAGTAATTGACTGGAATAGTTGAAATCAATAATTAATGTGTTAAAAAATAATAAATTTTCGCATAACTTTGAAAGAACATTTTAACTAAGTGTAGAATAATTAAAAATTAACCAAAAATTAATGATTTTTGGTAGAACGTAAATCTGTTTTTATTTTAACGGTTACTACATACTTTCAGTAAAATAACTTTTAACGATTATTCCATATTTGTTATTTTTTATTCTCTTAAAAACTTCAAAATATTCATGGGATTGTAATCGATTTCTTTCTTTTACTTAGAAATAGTTCATAATAATCACAAAATTATTTGCTTTTTAAGAAATTTTATGTCTTCAATAGTCATGAATATCAATTTTTCTAGTTTAGCATACACATAAATTTCGAATATGGAATGGAAATAGAATGCTTGGATGTTTAAGACTATGAGTTCATAAAAAAGTTTAAACGATATCTAAAAATTAAGATTAGTATGAAGTATTAATGCTTCATACATGTGATTCTGTTGTTGAATTAATTTATTAGATTTTTGCAAAGAATCAAGATTTGTGAATTATTTACATGGAAGACGAACGTAACAAAATGTTTTTTCAAGTTTTATTAAAATTTACATTAATTTAATTTTTTTTCTTCAGTTAATTTTAAAAGATCTACAAGTTCTAAAAATTTATAAAGTATATTTACCAAAAAGTTAATGAATTTCTTGATTATTTTGATAAATAGTTTCTTAATAGAAATTTTGATAATTTAGTTTTTGATATTTCATCATTTAACTATTAGAATAACTGAGAACTAGATAAAATAAGAACATCATTATCCTATTAAATATTCAAAAAGAAACTGCTTTATAAGCTTTTAATTTATTATCATTTTTAGAAGCAAAATATTTATGAAATAATTTCTTCTGAATTTTTTAGAACAAAATGCCTATTGTAATTATTTTTATTACTACATTATTAATATTTTAATGTAATAAATGTTCAGATTTATTTTACAGATTTAGCTGAATTGAATTTAATAACTATTTATGGCTATAAAACTCCTAACATAAATGAACAAAATATTCATTTTTAATGTGAAATGTAAAGCACATGAATAACGTGAGATTCAAGAGTTCTGTTTTCAATCAAGTTGTAGGTGATAATAAACTACAACAAATTTTTCAACCCATTTGTAGTAGTCAACAGTATACGTGCAAGTAATTTAACAAATAACAACTATTCTTGTCTCTATTGATATTCAAATGCAAAATTGTGAAGAAATATCCAAACATTCTAATATATCATAAATTGCAATAAAGAAAGCTGAATGGAGAATCTGACAAAAGCAATATCAAGAAGTAGTTTCACATTGGAATTAAGTTGATTCAACCCCCGCTCTTAAAGAAGGAATTGAGAGGAACCACCTACATGCCAAGGCACATTCCAAATAGATCGGTGTAGAACAAACAAGAGATCGGAGCCACCCTTTCACCAAGCAGATCAAAGTGTGCCATTTGATGTTTAGCGTAAAACAAACAATTACAGCGACCTCGAATGTAAGCTTTTAGTCAACACCAGTGTATGACACCGACTTTTTTTCTTCCTGTGACAATAGGTTGCCATGAAGAAGCGTTATCGCCGGGTACTTGGCGGCAGGAAGCATTTTCATTTGTTTTGCTTCCAGCGCTATTAATAATGAAGGATTAGAACAATTCAAGGTTCAATAATCATCAATCATTTCTCTTTAGCATGATTCTTTTTCTTGTTAGCGCAAAATTTTTACTGACAAAATTTTGCTTAAATGACATGGTATTTGAGAATTTCATAATTTTGATCATTATCAAAAAATTTATATTTTTATAAAGGTGTTCAGGAAACATCACACAGTGCTAATAGTCAAGTATAATAATATTTGCAATAATTAAAAAAATTAACAGTAAATGGGATTAATTTCATGATCATTCAGCATTGAACAGGTGACTTTTTAATATGAAATACATTTAATAAGAGATTGTATGTTTTTAGACATGTAATAAAATTTAAATAGGAATTTTAAGCACAATTTTCATAGTCAAGGCACATATAACTTTTTAACATAATAGTTCTCATATATTTATTGTATTTGTGTAATTTCTGTTGTAACAGTGAATATTCACATTTTTTTGTATAGCATTCATAGTTCTTTGTTTAGTATTATACGCAAATATTTATTTTTTCAAGCAAAGATTTTAGAAGATTACATTCTTTTTATTATAGGAAGATTATAAATATTACATTCCGAATGATTAAGCATTTAAGATCGATTTTATTTAAACATAATTATTAAATAAAATGTATATATTATTTAAAATTAATAAATTTTGAGGGGACACTTTTTGAACTAGAAGAAACATGTTCCATAATCATGACGAATTATTTATTTTGAACAATTATAAAATGTTATTAATGTATATAGTGATAAATTTTATTTTTAACTGCTTCATTGATAAACTTTAGAAATAGATTTATATCTCGTTTCAATCAAATGTACTAACTAAATTACTTTCACAACCTAAATATTTCTAATTTTAATTCAATTAATTAAGTAGATTTCTCTTTTCAATATATTTAAACTCTGTCAGAATTTACTGTTTAATTTCAAATTGTCATTTGAAGGAATATTAAATGTAGTAATATTTTATTATTTGAAAATAACATATTTTTTTGCTTTACTCACACACACATTAAGTAACTTTAAAAAGAGACCTTCCAAAACAAGGAAGATACTTATTTTTAAAGTATCCATTACTCTAAAATAACAGATTACTACCATTAATTTTTAATATATATTTTTCAATTATATTAAATAACATTACTCATATTAAGTAAATTAAGAAAAATTCATTTTTAAATAATACAAATGCTTAAAATAAGGTTAGCAATAATATTACATTAATTATTAATTGTAAATTAATGTAAATGTAAAAATAATATTGTAAAAATGTAAAAAGGACTATAAATTTTCTGATATTTTCAGCAATAAAAATAAATTATAATAAATTAGAAATTTTGTATATGCATATATACTAAATATATATATTCTATATTGTATAGTATATGCATATATACAATATAAAAAATATGTATTTAGAAAAACAGCCCTTCAAGCTATAAGAACAAACCGAGTCCTTCGAATCAAATAAAAAAAGATGCCTTCCAACAGCACACAATATAGTCATAATTAATTTCTTCCTAGATTCAGTGTTTACACTTTTTATACTTTCGAACTCATAAAACGGGAAATTCAATTTATTTGTCTGCTGGACTCCATCACTTTAACGACCCAGGACAAATATTCTTAGTAAATCCCTGACCTCACCTTCACACTGTCAGTTGCACAGACATTTTGACAAATGTTTTTTAATCGAGTCAGCTTTGTGTTTTAAGAAAATATTAGTTTTGATTTAAAAAATTAACCATTCGTTTCAGGATATTTACTATGCTTTTGAATATATAACAAAGTAGTAAAAAATAAAAAAAAACTTCTCAAATCCTAAAAATTCAATGAAATTAAATTTTTAAATGTAGAGAAATATGTAACAATTAACAAATTAAGAGATTTAGTAAAATATTATATATATACTATCGTAGATGTGCCAATATTCACATGAAAACAGCCAAACTTTATAGTAAACAGCAGAGTTTCCTGGAATGACTTTTTCTTCATTAGCCTTTCTTTAAATTATTAAAAGAATTATTTTTTAAAACTATCCTTTTTCGCGAAAAGTTTTCTATGTATAATACTTGATGAAAAGCATATATCTATATGTTTTTCTATAAAATAAATAGATTGTTTCCTCGTTCACAATTTTCAGTAGCGAATAACAAAAGTATTTTTAAGCTATATGTGAAGTTTATTGCGATGTTCTTTCGGTAGTCTATTTCTCTTATCAAAAATCTCTAGTTCTCTTCTTTCCAAACCATGCCTCACCAGTTAAAGAACGTTGGATCATATAAAACAATGGACCTGCATAAGTTCTCTCATCATGAGGGTTTTTGGCAAGATTACCAAAGTTACCCTTCCACACCAGGATACCTACCACGCCTACAATATATAAGCAACTGGTGATGTTACTGGTGATGTTGTACATTACCTGGTGATGTTACTTTTCTTTCTTCACAGTGGAAAGTAACAGATTCAATCCCAGCCACTGTTGAATAATAATAGAAAGATATTAATCTTCTTCTTTTGCATTCAAGTCTGTTTCATATGGTTTTTGTTTATTTTGTTTGTCTCTGAACGCTCATCTTTTGTACATGAGGGTTAATTAGACTAGGGTCTACTGTTTAAAGTGAATTCTGAACCACTACAAGCATAAATCTGAAACTACAAACTAAAAACCAAACCACTAAAAAAAAAATGGAATTTGAACCCTCGAAGTGTTGAACCGAAGGACAGAGATCTGACCATTCGGTTGCCAGATTTGCTCAAAAGTCTGTAAGAGTCGGTATTAAGTGTTTTCGAATTTCATCTTTTGCAACACTTGAATAAGGTAGATTATCCACGAAAAATTCTTCATGTAAGCAATAAATAGTAGATATAGAAATGCCTTACAATGGCTTTTGTCTTTTAGGATATCTTTTAGGCGGTAATAAAGCAAACGAATAAACCAGCTGATGGACATATACAGGGCATAACTTTTAATCTTTATTATGAAATATTACTATTCACAAGTATAAACTATTTTGCTTTCTGGAATCCAAGATCTACGTAAGGTCTTCTCTGATGACTTGGAAAAGAAAATAATTTTCTTATTACCCAGAAGACATAGCCTTAATTGTTTAATAATTATGAGTTTCTCTCTAAATAAAGACATTAATCAAATATAAAGGAAAATTTCACTAAAAGCGCATTGACTAAACATCTGCAAAGTTAGAAATATGAATGTAAAATTTCGAATTCAAAATACTTTTTAATCGTTTTTATTCGAGTGACGTGTGATAATAAGAGAAAAAATTAGATAGTCACGAAACGAATCTATTACTAAGTTTTCAATTCTTTTAAATATTTTTTGAAAAACTCCACACCTGAAAATCTGAGTGGTATTATATCAATTTGAATCTTTAGTACCATAAACTACAAAAATACTGATGAATAAATTTTTATTGAATATACTTGTCACCGCGTAATAATATATATATATATATATATATATATATATATATATATATATATATATATCATGTTCCTTTCACACAATATGTGATCAAATTATTTTTAGAATATGGATTTAATTTGTTAATTTAACCTATTTTCACACTATCAATAGTTGAATGTTGTGGTTGTGTAGCATTTTAAATGAAATTAATAATACTCTTCATTTCCACAAAACAATATTTTAAATTGTTTCTACTTTTCGGATTTTCGAATTAGATTTATTAATTTTATGAACATTTCACTCCTAAGAATAAAATGCTTTATTTAAAGAAAGCATTTCATTTCCTTAAAGATATTTATTCTGAATAAAAAATAATTGTATTTATTATATTTATTTGTAGTGAGTTTAGATTATTGACTTAATAAATATTAAATGGAATTAAAAATAAATAATAAATGCCAAAAGTATTTTCAAATTTTTAAAAAAATTAGGAGTTATTTAGTCTTTATGATAAATGAAATTGAAAATTATTTAAGTGGTGTGAAAACTGTGTATATTTACTTTGCTTCATACATACAAATTTTATTATTATGGTAGTGTTAATAAAAATTTAAATTTGTATTTAATTTCGTTGTTTCGAGTCTTCTAGGCATATTTGAATGCATACCAGACCAACCTAGACTTCTTGAAATATGGAGAAACTAAATTTTATTTTGTTTCTACTCAAATATAGTGGGTAAATATCATGGTATTTGGCTTTCATTAAACAAGTCAACACTAAATAGGCCGTGCTTAAAAAGTAAAACTTTTTTGCTGCAAAAATGGTTACATACCGGAAACTCATTATTCAAATGAACTATGAGCAAATATAGTTACTTAAATTATACCATAATTGCAACTAAGTTTCTAAAATTTTGCATTTGAGGATAATTTGGCGACGAAGTATTCCTTGGTGCTGTTGAAAACAATCTCCAAAAGGATGGGCGGAACATTTCTAGAAAAGTGGCGAATTGAGAGCTCGAGGTCAACTTCAAGGTCACACCTGAAGTACAGTATTTGTTCGAGTTCACAGAGTCAAATTTTTAGATCTTTCTTATTCATTGCTTGCTCATGAGATATGTTTAGAGATATATGCTAAAGGGTCGTAGAACCGAGTTTTCTAGGACAGGCTTTAATTGATGAGCACCTCCGACTATTTCCATAATTGAAACATGATTTTTAAGGCTATGAATAGGTTGGGATTGATGGGAGAGGTTTTGGTTTGATTTTCTCGTATTTCTTTCAAATTTAACTCATAGGCTCGTTAGAAGTTTTTTATTGTGTTGAAGATTGATTTCCAGCATTATGCGGCTCACGAGGTTTGAGTTTGTTATTTGAACTATCAATCATACTTCTCTCGTCTTAAATATATTTCCCTAAATTACATAGAATTTTTTGATAAATCTTTTTATAGGTTTTTGCTTAAATTAACTTATCATAAATTTTTCTACATATCTTATTATTTTAATCTAACATTTTTAGGATAAATATTTTAAATTTATTTATTCATTTTAAAGGTTAGTGAGGATAAAAAATAATTATATATTAATATTGAAAAAACCAAATAAATGGTGTTTTATTTTGTTTTAATTTTTCTCAAAAATTAAATATCATTTTACATAAAAAAAAAACTTAAATTCCAGTCTATGTTTACTTAAAGCTAAAGTTTTATTATTGTATTTGTATTTTAATTTAATCTTTTCAGTGTTTGAATTTAGTATCAAATGACACTTCAAACGAATTGAAAAAAATATTTATATTTAAATATTACAATAAAACAGCACATATTTTTCTACATTGTTTTGAGATTAAAACTTTTAATTTTTTAATTATTTACATTAAAACACGATGTAATCATACTTAAACTGATTTTAACTATGATTTCCTATGATCGAGAATCGTAAAATATTAAAAGTCTTAAACAATTCGACCTTTTTTAGACTATGCATTTGCTAGTCGAATTCACTTATGTAGTATAATAATATTTGTTCGATTTCTTATTCCTTCTTCCCTTAAACGCATATAATTATTAATCTCTTTCTTACGTATTTTATAGAAATTTCCTTTTTTGTTATATATAGAAATATATTTTGTGCATTCGGTAAAAAATGTACAAAATAAATCTCGAAATTAAATTAGGCAATCTTGTCTGATAGGTAAAGCATACATACAGCAAAAGACATGTATTGTTTTAAAAACATATGAAACATTTATATTAGAACAAAAAGGAATTGAAAAACGAAAATTACTTATACTCCTCATCAATACGAATTATTGATACTAAGATTTGAAAAACTTACATACTTTCAGAAATCTTTTAATGAAGTCATAATAAATATGTTTACAATAATTTAAAAAGCCCTAACTGGATAATTTAATAAGTGTTTGGGAATAAGTATGTTTTAAATGTGTTTGTAATCAAACATTTTTCAAATTTTAAGACAATGAAAAAACTATTCCCACATTAAGTGACATTTATTATTAATTTTAAAATACTTTTTCAACACTCTAAACGTGTAAGCCTTTTTAAGTGTTATTACTATTTAATTGCTTCGAAAAAATATTATAATTCTGGAATATATATAAATATATACATTATATCTGTGTGTGTGTTTGTGTGTCTGTGTGAGCTCTAATGTTTAGCGAAAATTATTAATTTTTCAAGCACAATTTAAGATTATTCTTATAATATATATATATTAGTTTGGGGATAAAGTAATCCATTATTTTTTCGGTAGACGTCTGTAGTGATCGCTATCTCGTGAGGTATCTATCAAACAATTTCAGATTTATGCTCGTTGGAAAGGTGACATTTGACACTAAAATATCCACTTGCAGTTTTTTGTTTGATTAATTCAGTTACGAGTACAAGGTTTTAAAAATGGAAGACAACAAACAGAAAATTCGATACATTTTCGTTTTTATCTTGTAACGGCGAAAAAGATAGCCGTGTGGCTAAAATTGTGAAAGGTGTTTATCGTCCTATATAAGACTGTAACAACCATTTACGTACAATTTTTGTTTCGTTGATTCCGTTCGGGTATTTTTGATGTTAGAGATGCACCTCTCATGTGGATACAACATTGTCGAAAATGTCTTTAAAATATCAAAAATGATCGAAGTTAACCGCATGTCATCAGTCGTAACGCGCAAGACCTAAAAATCTACATGAAAGCTGTTTTAAACCTTTTTATAAAGTGAATCCAAAAGAAGTTACATAAAGGTAAGTTCACGTAAAATAATGGATTTCTTTTTCCCCAACTTTATATATATATATATATATATATATATATAATATTTCCATTTTCTATTACATTAACCAAAAGATAATAAATTTACAAAAAATGTTTTTTGAAAACACAAATTTTTTTAACTGAATAGTGAGGTGGTTTAATTTGAAAATATTTTTTTTAAAAATAACATAATATAAAAAATACTATAAAGTAAATTCTATATGGAAAACAACAGTATTAAGTTTTATCATTATAGCAGACAAAAATAAAATACTTTAAATGTTTCGAAATAATTAAAATAATTATTAGTTTTAACAATTCTTTCGTACATTTTGATCAATCATTAAAAATAGCCCAAAAGGTTAATATAGATATCTCAACCGATCTTGTAGTGACTGATTAAATGAATATAACAAATACAGATTTTGTCTCGTGTGATTCACCAACTAAATAAACAAAACTGATCATTAAGAGCTTTTCATAACTTTTATTCAGAGCTCCAGTTATAACACCAAAAAGAAAAAAAAAAGAAAAAGAAGTTGACTATTCAAGAATATGATTACAAATTACATTAAGCAAAAACATGTCTTATCATGAGGTAATTATTAAGTCCTTTCCTCCAGGGATTGAATTTGGAATATAAAAAGAGTTCTACATTGGGCATGTGTGTAGAGAATACATTCCTTTGTAGATGAAGAGTAATTAAGGCTCTTTAATAGCAATCACCTTGTGACCCTGAGTTGGAAAGAAAGCAGTGGAAGTGACGTGTGTGCTTTACTTCTTGTACCTGATCACGCGATGTCGAGTACTATTGTACCATTCGATGTAGAACAGATGGGAAAATCAATTACAGAAGCCTCCAGCTACTTGGCAAGCTGACCTGTATGAAGAGCAATATGATAACTACGAAAAAGTATTACTTTGTAGTGATGAAAAGCAGAGCAGGGCATGGTTGTGGGAAATGCTTGGTACTTTTATAATACAAATTCTACCGAGCTCAAATCACAACACGTTGTCTTATCTCGTAAATTTACTTTATTACTTACAAAAGATCACGAAAGTCTAGTGTCGATTTTTCTACTGTGTTGTGCTATGTTCGATCAAAATTAACAGCCCCTTCCATCGGACAAAACGGTTTCCAGGGAATTTTATGATTTTTTGGCCGTGATTTATGGGCTGGTATGTAAGCAGGTCGAGTGCTGAAGACACATAAGCAAAACTTCGAAGAAGAAAATTTAAAACATTCAACTTTTACAAGCATTGGATCTGTTTGGTAATTTTGAATTTTATTACCTCTTTTTTGACTTGTTTTTCTTTTCTGAAAGGGTTTTATGACTACCGCAGCATAAAAAAGTCTACTTTGCACTGATTTATAAAATCCATTTTCTTCATTTTCTTCATTTTGCTTACGAAGTTTAGCTGAATCTTAAAAGAAAACTTTTTGTGTTCATAAAAAATCTAATTATATAATCATACGGCTGCGATGAGATATGTTCAACTAACAGTTATGTTTACCTTATAATTAAATTTTATAGACATGAAAAAATGTTGAAAACTATCAAAATTATTCAAGAAGTTTCAACATTTTGTCTGGAGTTTATATAATATGCATATTTATAGTTTTGTGTATAAATTATGTACACATACACACGCATATGTTGACAGTTTTGAAGTATATGAAATTTTTACTAGATTAACAATTGATCAATTATGAATAACCTTTTAATTTAGTATATGAAAGTTTCATGTAAATACACTAATATATAAAATCATTTAATCATACAATTTCAGTAAATACAAAGTTAATCAAAAAATTAGAAAATACGCATCTTTTATTTGTTTATAGTATTTATGCGCTGATTCTAATTGAAACCGCTGACTTAAATGATGAACTGTGATATTAGCTTTAATATATAATTTTAAAGTTATAGTTAATAGTAACTTTAATATATAATTTTATAGTTTGTGGAATAATTCATGCTTTTTAAATAAAAATAAAAATGATTTAAATAAAAAATATTTGTAGTTTATGCAGAACATAGAATTTGGATAATTTACATTTTTGCTAAATTTATGGTGTACAACTTTAGTGATATCAAAGTTGTTAAAATATTAAAATTCACCTAAAAAAGTATCATTATCTTTTCTTTTGCAGTAAAAATTTGTTAATTACATTTTATTACTATTATATTTTAACTAAATTTCTTAATCTGTTGATATAAAAATTCCAACACAAATTTTTTCATAATTTCAATTAATCAACTAAATTATTTGTTTCCTTGTATCATCATAAATTCCACCAAAACTTTGAAAACAAGGTTATCTCTGTCGACTGAGTTGAATTTAGAATAAAATTAGAATTTTTTTTTGGGATTAACTTTGAAATTGTTAAAAGTCAAAAGTGAACCTATGTTTGCACCTGTATATATTTTCTTATGTAAGAAACATGAGTACCACTTCCGTATACAGGATTAATTAACTTTTGTAAGGGGTTAGTGGGGGGTTCAGCATTCTAGGATGAAAATTATTCCTTTTTTTTTCATCCCCAGAGCTTGGAAAATATTGTTAGAATGAGTTCCTTGCCCTTTTACAAGGAACGCAGTAGGTGAATCAACTCGATGTGTTTAAACTTCACGCAGAAGGATATTTAAACAACGTCAGGTTGTGCCTGTCATATAACCCTGGAGTTTAAACGAGTCTCCTTTGACACAGATTGTAACTTTTGAAACCGTGGAATTTTGAGAGCCTTATTAAATAACAAAAGGGCCTTCTGAATATGCGAGTTAGTAATTTTGGATGCCTTTTTCATTCAATTTTTTCTTCCACTTTGTTTGCAGAAGTCGAAACAGGAATTTCATACACGACTTGTCACAAAAAGGGTCAGCCATTTATTTTTTGAGTTTTGTTAATTTCTGACAAGGATAGTTTTCCTGCTAGCAAATTGGAAAATTGAACATCGCCGAACTAACACAGCTGGGGGATTTGAAAATCGATGATCATTATGCCTTACAAACTCTATTTCACTTAAGCTATTATGGTAAAAAAAAACTTTTCAATTATCTAGCTAATAACTTACGAAATACGGACTGCGAATTTTCAGTGTAATTATCATATTCTCAATAACGTCTTGTTAGTAGAATGGGTGTATGATAAAGACATTATGTTCAGCTTACATCTTTAACATGAATGGTGTAGTTTATTTTTTATAATACTCTCTTTTAAATGCATTGTTACTGCTGGAAGCCACATAAATTTAAATAATTATTCTCAATTCAAATAAATTGTTTGTTAACGTTAATCTTACCTAGTTCCAAATATGAATTCAAACTTAATTCATTTAATTAAATATCTCACAATAAATTAAAAATTTTAATATCACAAAAATCACGAATATTTGCATTTCATTCTTGAATTTACTTCATTTAAGACGTTTATAACAATTGAAAAATAATTAACCGATAATTATTTTCAAAAATTAATATTTTTGATATAAGATTTTTTTAAAAGGGAAGAGAGCGAATTGTAAAGATTTTTGCATCTTTTAGAACAACCACCAAGAATTAAAATGTGCTTAAACTTTGATTCTGAGTTTCACATTATGAAAACTTCATTTCACATGTTAAAAATGTGTGTGAAATTGATTTTTAATCATAATTTTAAAATTATTATGTCTATACTAAATTTAATTCCTAATGTATAAATATTTATACGAAATATTCATAGATTAGGAATATCACAGTAAAATCATTTATGTAATTATGTATGTCTTTTAATAATAATATTTGCGTTTTTATAATGAAAATAACATATATAAACCAGTCTTAGTACATTTAACTAAACAGTTTAAATTTATAATAATGTTTCACAATGATTTTTAATTAACTGATAATTTATGTTTGTATTTTTAAATTAATTTTCAATACAGTTAAATTACTTTTAACATGAACATAATTTATTTTTATAAAATCTTCAATATTTGCGTAACATATCTGTAAAAGTAAAATTTCATAAATTAATCTTTTTTGTAAGTACATTGTTTGTGATGTAAAATTCTATATGGAAAATTTTCTGACTTATTACATATCCTTTAAGCAGAAGAATTTAATTTTAAATAAATTTATGTTTGACATTACTACATTTATTCTTGTTTGACATAATTGAATAGCGTCATTCATTTATACTAATTTGAACCAAAATACCATTTTGAAAAGAATAAAAAAATGAATGAAAAAAAATCCTTGTGTTTGAATACTTAGTTTAATAACGTGTGTGATATCATTAGTTTTTATTTTTGAGTATTTAAAAATATTAAAAAAAATTTAATACGCATTTAAAATTATTATTATTAAAAGTGTTATTATTTAAAATTATTATTTAAAAGTACAAAAATATCAAAATTTAAAGATTTAATGATGTATATATCTTTCTAAGAAGTTGATAATATGGAAATAGAAAGCATAATCTTTCAAATACGTGTGATATAAAACATGCTCTCTCACATATCCCAAGAGATGTATACTTATATTAAATAATAATTACATCTGAGTGTGAAGTATGTAACAAGCCTGTAATGCCATCTTTAATTTACTTCCGCTGGAAAAGAAGCAACAGTTTTTTCCCACCATTGAAAATAAAATGACCTTTGAATATGCTCGGCACGCTTTTATTTTCCTCTTCAAGCTAAATTAAAATATCTTTGCCAAAGGCACATTTATAGGAATCAATCTTACACACATCTTGTTAAGCACAGAAGCAGAAGCAAACATTAGGTTGGTGTTGATGACTCTGTAATCAAAGCACGTTTTGAATTCTTCATGGTGGCGCTGCCACATCAATGATTTAATGTTTTATCCATAAAATATAATTTTAGAGGGATAATCAAAATGATTGAGACGTAGAACTTTTCATTTTGATTCTATAAACTTGTTACATTTCAATTTCATAGAGAGAAAATCATTTATTTTCAACGTAAGCGGTTCGTGTATAAGCGAAACGAATTATTTACTTTAATTAACGAGCCTGTTTTAATTTCTTTACTCTTCTATTTAATAAACTGAGCAACTGTGACATAGTTTTTGAAAACTTTTATATGTACCATGGTTTTTTTAAATAAGCTTCATTACATGCTCTCTGTTAAACAAATTAGTATAGAATAAAAATATAAGAATGAATAAATCTTACAATTTAGTATTTAATATATTCATTACAGTAGATTCTATGATAAGGGGATGAACAAATTGCTGTAAAAGTATCTGCGATTTGTGTGTGGTTTGTAGAATTATTATGGTTTGAAAAATATGTTTTTCTCTCAAATCTATATCGATTAATTTATTAATTGTTTTATTGACAACTAGAAGTGTATCTAGCAGTTAAAACTGCATTATATATCTTCTAGTGAAGTTTTTAACACTATTTTTATTGTTTCGAATTTTGCATCCCAAATACCAATTTCCAGCTATTGAAATTTTAAAACTGTCTGCTATAAAATATTATGAACTAAGTTTAAAAAATGTTGAATTGACTTATACACTTTATGAAATCAACTGTCAGTTTGAAATTATTAGCTGTTCTTTATTTACTACAACTATGTTTGGCGATTTTTCAAGATAATAAATTGGGTTGTAGTCTAGTAGCATTTACTTTTCAGTAATTTTTAACTTCATTTTTCTAAATTCAGATTAATGAACAGCCTAGAACTAGACAATACTTTTTCAATAAGTTTAAAATTACAGCAAAATTCTAATAGTAAATGAGGTTTTATTGTAATTAATTCCTATTCCTTCTTATATTATTAAGTTGTGTTACATTAAGTGAAATGATGCTTTTCTTTTGTCATCAAATAGAAAGTACTAATAAAGTCTTCTTAAAGCCATTATGATATCTTGAAATTTGGGGCTTTAAAGTAATAGGGAAAACTTTATGCAACTGTTATGATTACTTAAAAAGAAGTATTCCGTAATATAAACTTATAAAAATATTTTGTCCGTGGTAAAACACTGAGTATACATGACTATCGTATAACAAACAATTTAAGTATTGAAATCATTGATATCTTGCAAATGTGGCCAAACTATTATAAATATCATGGCTGTTTACAAATTATAATATTTCATTCAAAACAGTTAAAGGATAATGGCATTAGTGCTTCAAGAAAGAGTAATACATGCAGTACATGATACATATATAAACATGACTCGTGGTGTTTCTAATTTAATTTTTACAAATAATATCCATTTCTAAAATGTGTGATAAATTCTTGAATTTATTTATCAAATTTTTCAGTTAAGCGATTATTTTGTGTATGTGTGTACTTAAATTATTATTTATTTTTAATCAAATACTTGAATTTTATTTTGTGCTTGAAAATAAATAATGCATTAAATTCCATTGCTAATATTTTTATATCTGATTTAACCAATATCATATATCAACTTAGCGAATAACAAATTTAACCTTTTTATTTATATTTTTCATAATTAAAACTCAAAAATGAAAGCCTTATAATACAGCTAACGGACTAATAATAATTTTGAATTTATTGTCATTTGAAGTTTAATAATTGTGTAAATTTTTATCCATGAAATTTCACAATCATTTTTGTTATTTAGCTGTTATTAATCCATTAATTCTACAATTATCTGTTTTATTTAAATTAATTTACTAATAACAACTATTTAACTAATTTACTGTTATTAATCCATTATTCGAAGAACAACAATCACAATAATAAAACCGCTACGTTTTTACATATGCGCGATACGTCAATACAAATAGCTTGTATTTTAATAATATATATCCAAAATATTATTAAAAATTAATGTTTCACAATAATATAATAGATTTAGATTCAACTATAATTTTATATTTAATATTTTCGGCGCAAGAATAAAAAAAATGTATTGATTCATCATAATTACACAAAGTAATCTGTAACAGGTAATTAGTAATGTTTTTTAAATGACTTAATTTCCTAAGAATGCGTTTTTACAATTTAAATTTATTTCTATTCCTTATAGCTAAATATTTCCATTATTATTATTGGTTTATTTTTGGATTTAGAAGACAGCTTTTAAGCCTACTTCCTGAAAGAAATTCAAAACAGAAGATTATGTATTAAGAGAGGTTTCAGGGAATATATAAAAGGGTACCGAAAGACTTCTGTTGTCGCAAAAGCACAAAAACAAGTTCCCGTCATTCATTTCGCCGAGTTCTCTGGTGCTGTGAATGTGCATTACAAAGCAGTGGGGCGTCTTGAATTAAACATGTAATTAGAACTAGTCAACATCCATCCTAATTCTCGACAGCTTCTTAAAACCACGTGGGGAAGCAACATTCATATCTTAGTTGAAATGCTGCAATGAGTTATAAATATGCACTGCTGAGTTGGCTCGTAAAATATTTCGAATGCCACCTGACAAGTAATTTAATTTTTGAAACGGAAAAGGAATTTTTGCTCACAAGAAAAACACTATTTAAGAGTTAATTTTTTTTTATATCTAGTACAATACTTCAGAAAATTTAATAATCTAAGGAGTTTTGAAAGTCCAATCTTTACACAAAGACGTGAAATATAGTTTGGTTTTTGGATTTAGAGGAAAGATAGTTTCACGCGTTATTATTTTAATGTAATGCTTAATATCAGAATCTAAAGATTTCTATTTATTTATTCTTATTTTTGTAGAGTGAGTCAGAGAATTTATTTTTATTACGAAAGTTTTAGAAGCTTAAATAAAAATGCTAGATAAATTATTTATATCTCCTTTAACACATAAATTTATTTTTAGCATTTAAATTTACAAATTAAAATTTTAAATTATTCGATAATTACTTAAAAAAGTAAGAATATTCATTTCATGTAATCGATATATTTTTTAAAAAATCATAAAATTATACATCAAAATAAAATTAATATATAAAAAATTTCCAAGTAAATTTAGCAATCAGATGCTGATTTTTAGATATTTTATTTTAAATATTTTTTTGAACACTTGAATTTTTACAGGCATTTAGGTAAATAAAAATTAATAGCTCTCTCTTTTACAAATATATTATTTAAATAGAAAATTTCAATTTCGTCCACTTATTACAACTTCTTATCACTCATCTTTGTTAATTTCTTAAAATATATATCTATGTTTTATCTTAAGATATCTCATTAACATCTACTGAAAACATTGGTCATAATAATGTAGAGAATTTAAATTAGTTTAAAAATAAAAATTAATCAAGTTATTTTAAAGTGTTTTAATTTATTTAACACCATATTTTTGTTTCTAAAAATGTTCTATGTTGAAATCCAATATAAAGGTTATCTATTATTTTGTGAAATTTATTGTTAATAATTATTCAATACTGTAAAGAATGCCAGACACTTTTTTATTCCTAGGCACAATTTTTTCAATAGCTTATTTTGTGAATACAGAGTAAGCTATTGAAAATTTTTTTTACGAAGTTGAGAATAAGATATATTTCAAATGATTGACGTATTAAAACATTAACATGTTTTGATCGACACAAAATCATGCTCTTAATAATCAAGAATCATGATCTATTTTTCTTATCTCTATAATAATAATAAAATTTTAATTCAAGTCCATGGAATACCATATTGGAATAAGAACGCATTGAATTTTGTTTCCATTAAATTCAAATAAATACATTTTTTTGATTAATTGTTAATAGTCATATGTTAAATGAATATAAAAATCACACACTTACCACATCTAATGTGCTAAAGAAAAATTGCATATAATTCACTCAAATTTAAATGAATTAAATTCTTCAACTAATTTTTTAAATTAGTCACAATTAAAAATTAGGCATTTTAAAAATTAAATGTGGTATATGACAATAAGTTTAAATTATGTCTTCCACTAAAAATACAACTTTGCATTTTGAATTTAACTAAACTTTAATTATAGCTTTTACAAAATTATTTGTGATATATTTCAACCACACACTTTAATTGAATTAACGATTTACTTATTTAATCACATTTCTGTTTTGATGTTGTGATGTTTGACTGTTACAAAATAGTAACAATTTTAACTATAACCAATCTGTTGTTGAAAGGATTTGGGCACTTAAGTCGTATCCAGTTAAAATGTAAGTATTTTTTTATAAAAAGGGCATATTTAAAATAAATTTTCATGAGAAATTAAATGAATGGCTTTCCGTTTTTGCTTCATTTAATGTGTGAAAATAATCATAAGTTTTATTAAGGTAAGGACAAAATTATTACTTATTTAAGGGTTGTTAAATTTCCCCATCTAATAAAATCAATTTGAAAATTTTATTATAGATTTAGTATTTTATATTAATACTTTAGATTGCGCAATATCATTAATTAGAACTTTTCCGTAATTAGTAATGCATAATATAATTCCAAGCAATTTATATTAATCGCATCATTTATGAGGTTGAAGTAGTATTTCTAATGATTTGTTTTTAATGTTAATAAAGGACCAAAGGACCAATATAGTGTTATTTGTTCAGTATGTATCCTAGTATTATAGGTTTTATGTTTTTCTTAACCAATAAGTACTTCATACAATTTTAAATATTTAGCACCGTATTACATTAGCTAACACTGTTTTTAATCGTTATTTTTTCATACTTGATCACATTTCTTAATAAAATATTTATATTGTATATATAAGAATTGACTCTACAAACTAATTATAATTTAGCTAATAATTTATAACTAGAGTATGGTAATTTACGTATAAACCAAACGCTAGCTGAATTATTGGCTCCTCACTTTACCTTTTCCATGAAAACATTTATCATTTTCATAGTTTATTACCAATGCAAGCAAAATTTTAGAATTTAAATGTTATTTCAAAATATAAATGAAATGTTCCGACATATCTTTTCAAATAATTTACATTTGATTTGAAATATGAAATCAAAGGCGTTAATAAATGAATCACAATGTTAAAAATATCACAAAGGCGTTAATAAAGGAATTTTTGAAGGAAAATATAATATGTTTATTATAAAATAAATTAAAATTTATTTGAAATACAAAATATGAAATGAAATAATAATACTTATAATTTCAAAATCAAATTGTAGGGAGTTATCAAATTTTTATTATGGTTTCATTCGGTACTTAACTATATTAATGTAAATTCTGTTGAAAACTTTCATTTTAATACTTAATATGGGTGTGATAATAACAATAATAATAATATACATAATAATACTTTGATATATAGGTATGAGAAAATTTTGAACTAAAAAAACTTGAAGAGCTATTTCGTGAAAGAATTCTAATCAAACGAATATTATCGATGGTTCTCAATTTGTACTTCAATTATAAGGCCTTATTTATATTTTCAAAAACGATATTATTATTTAGATTAAATTTTGTCTATTAATAATATATACCCATATAGTCTTTAAATCTTTTTCATTTAAATTGTGCGAATTTACAAAATAACATACTTTATAAAAGGTCATGCTCTTAATGAACAGTTCATCCCGTTCGGAAGAAATTAGACTAAGTACTTTGTTATTATGGTAAAGTTGTAAAAATGACTTGCTACAGAATTCATGTTCATGTGAAAACATTCAAGTATACAATTACGCAGCAAGTCAACATCAGTTGAAGTTGATATTTGATTTATAAGTCAAATTATGAAGTTTTATGATTTCATGCTCTTTAGGATATGAACATCCATGTACCAAAAATGTAGTGGTGTACTTTTGATTATGAATTTCTCTCTACGAATTATAAGCATGAAACACTCTTTAAATGAAATTATTGATGTAAGCATAAATGGAAAATATATCTCGAGTTTTTTAATTAAACTGACTAGCATTGTTTCAATTTGAAAAAGAAGTAACATTTTATAAAATTTTAACTCTGCCAGTAATATATACTAAGTTTTAACTTTTTAATCTATTCCTTTAAATTTTAAAATTCTGTAATGAACTTAGAAAAGTTTGATAGAATTCCTGCATCAACTCAAACAATCAAGCAAATCAAAAATTTGCATTTTTAATAATACATGCTTTATAATTGTTAAAGAAAAGTGAGGGCATTTAGATAATATGTCTGACAAATTATCTAAATCCCCTCTCTCAAAAATCGGGGAACAAATTTAATTAAACTCTGAAGGTATAATTCTGTGACAGGAAATGAAAAATAAGTCCCAGGATTTAAAAAATATAGCCAAGTATGTATTTTCACTTAAGGATATTACTTTTGAAGCCTTAATAACATTTCAAAAAACTTTCACTTACTCCTTATTAACAATTCCTTCGAATTCGTCGCACGTATTGAACTTTCTCGGGCATCACGTATGAATCAAAATTTATCAAAGCGCCTATTTTGAGCCTCCCATGACTGCTCGATCAATTACCACATTTTCTTATCCATCTCCCATTTGCTTTGACCTTACACTTACAATACACGAATCCTTCACAGAGTATAGCAGAGAATTTTATTGGTTGTTTTAATTGCATCCTTTTGTCAAAAAAAGAAGAGTTGTGAAACCTTTCATCATCTACTTTTTCAAAGAAAAAGTGTTAAATTCACAAGTATCATGATGCTAAGTCAGTTATGCATATCTGTTTAATTGTTTTATTATTATATTTGTCATCATCGCTCTTTACGTATAAAAGAGTGTAAATTAATTCTTCATTGTATAGTTGAAGGTTCTGATTTTACTTATACATATTTTCTGATTTTATTTTGAATAATATTAAGTAAGTATTGACCACAGCTAATCATGCTGAAATTGCAATAATTGATTTACAGTAGAAGTCCATTAATCCGGCATCCAACAGTCCGGAACGCCCGATAGTCCGGCATCTCTCCGGAAAATTGTAAAAATTTTGGTTTTCTCCCAAAGTATGTCTGTAAAGGAAATAAAAAAGCTCGAGAGCTATTCGGAAGTTTTCTGAGTGGTTCGAGATCATCCGGAAGCGCTCGGTATTGTTCGGAAACAATTAGCGGCCGGTTAGTCAATAGTAAACGTAACTTTTGAAACTGTTTATAAAAAAGTGATTTCCGTTCTAACTGTACACAGGGTGACCATGTTTTCAAAACCTAAGCCTAAATAAAGTGACTCAGATGCCGAAATGGAAGAAAAGGAAAAATCAGCTGGGCAAAAGCTGCAGCTAAATAAGTTTATCTCTTTTGCTGAGGCTAGTACAGTGCTTCAGAAATTATTGATTTCCATATCATTAGAAATGAATTTTAAACTAAACGTCAATAGTCAAGAAAACAAAAAGACATTCATGACTTTTTTAAATCTAAGTGAAATATGTTTTACAGTACGTGTACATACATTATATGAGATGTAAAATAAACTTTGTTGTATGTATTTGCATACTGTATTTGTAGTTTAATTATTAACCTATTGTTCTTATAATTACCGTCCGATAGTCCGGAATTTTCGGTAGTCCGGCACCGAGCCGGTCCCGAACGTGCCGGATTATCGGACTTCTACTGTATTGCTGATTTAAAATCGAAATATATCTGTAATAAATCTAAGTTTCTTAGCTATTATGAAACAGTAAAAATAAGCTACATGATTGAATTCCTTATATTTAAAAACACACTTATGTAAAATATTGATACATTTAAAAGACATTTTTTTATTTTTTAAATATAATCAAATTTTTATGAAATTCACACACATTAAAACAATTTAAAAAAAAAAGTTTTTTTAAGGCCTGTAAAATATTTTCAATTTTATCAATTTGTTAATATGTAAGCTATTTTCAAACAAACAATTACGAATTAAAATTGAAATTCGTAAAATATTATATTAAATCTGAGTATATGTAATTAATGTTTATTTTAATGTATTTTTTGTAAAAAATGTCTCTGTGAGTCTAGGATGATAACTGTATTCAAGTTCGTAGTTATTTACATAACACAAGGTTTACAAAATTATGTTTTCCCGTAGTTATGATATCAGTCTTACGAATTCCCTTCAAAATGTTTTATGTAGGATTTGAGATGCAATCGTTTTCTTCATTCTTGAATATGTTAAATAAATTAGTGGCTAACCAGTAAGGTAAGCCTGAGTTAGAATTTCAAGGATAAATGTTGGATGTTAAACATAGACTTTATTAAAGTTCTTATATGTTTTTCATAGAATATTGGTGCCAACTTTAATAATTCCAGAACAAGGGTTACTGCTCTGAATTTGTATACTAATTTTTTAATCATATCATATTAGAGAATGGCAAATACTTATCTACAAGATGCCTTTTAGTGGTCTCAAGGTTTGAGTAACTTGAAAGACAGAATATTTTATAATTTTTGGTAAAATAGTGGTAAGTATTTCGGTCAATCAAAAATTAACTAAAATAATAATTACTGTTTTTTGCCAAAAATAGTAAAAAAGTTTTTTGGTAAATTTTTTATTAGTCAGTTTTTTTGGAGAAAAATATTCAAGTAGAAAAGATTTTTGAATTCAGAAATATTTATTTGAAAACATGTTATATGAAAACTGTGCGTCAGTTTCAAACTAATTTTTGTTTTTCTTATTTGTGATAACCTTTTTTAGCTTAGTATTTTTTTAAATGTAATTATTTTTCAAGTATTTTATTTAATATAATTTTTCAATCTCAGCGATATAAAAATTTCATTCTATAAAATACTGCTCATTTTAAATTTGTGTACATAAATACAATTTGCTATATTCAGAAATGGATTGAAACTTAATTATAAAATCAATTACACTACAAATGTTGAATACTTTGAGCATGAAAATAATTTATATAAAAAAAGAATCTGAATGATAACTATTTTGATCTGATGGTAATTATTTAATATTAAATATGATTTGTGTATAAAAATCAAATCAAACTTTACTATTTAAGCACATGCATTATATTCTACACTATATAATATTATCAAAATGTTTTTATCTATTTGATATATCATGTATGCTATTTATCATTTTCCTATTTTAATTTTTTAAATTAATTTTATATGCCATGTAAATGCTTCATGCATTATGGATATTATTATACCTACATTAGTTATACCTACATATTAGGAGTTTAAAGTAATGTTAAAGCTTGGTTATTATGTAATTCTTTTAATGAATAAAATTTCGTTTAATTAAGAATTGCGGAGTCATTTAATGAATTAATTAATGAATTAAATTTGAAAAAATAATAAAAAGCAAAATTTATTTAGAGTTTTATTTTATTGGCTGAAGTTTACGGATACCTCTGGTTTTCTTATGAGAATAAAATTTGTATTTTCTTTAATTTAGTTTTATAAGCTGTAAATTCATTTTTGTTAAACGTTTTAATATCAAAATTAAACTGATTTTATGTTTCTTCATATCTAACTCCAATAGATATTTTAAAATTTCATTCACTAAATTACATAAAATGCATTCATTTAAATACAGCATATAATATTTCAATAAATTACATGTAAACATTCATAGAGCACTAAAATAAAACATGTTTTAGAATCTGTCTGCTGAAAGTGGTTATATTTCTCACTGATGAAACAAATATCTCATAAACATATTTTGTTTCGCTCTTCGCACAATAAACCCGTATACGTGAATCAATTTATTTTTAGCTTTAAAAACAAATTGCCTCAGTTATGCGGGTTCACAATTTTAAGAACATTCAGGTGAAAAAGGAGTAACTTGTCAAAACCAACATTTCAAAACAAACTTGAAATTATTACAATTCTTGACTTCAAAAGGAAATTCCTCTTGAGGTATGTAACAACGCCACAATTACCTCCTCAATTTATGATAAAAAAATATTTTTCAAAAGCTTTGGTGGTATTAATGTTAAGAGAACAGAATAAAATCAGGAAAGACGTGTAATTGCACACAACTACACAAAAAGTTTCCTTGAGAAATTGGTGGATTTTTCACCTTTAATGAAAAGTTTAATATGATTTACGTCTTGTCCTCTTTCGAAAGAAGCAGATTAAGTTTCAAATGCATAATAAATTATAAAGGCATTAAAAAGCTACAGTTGAAATATGCACTGTAAAACAATTCACGTTTATTATATAAAAGTCACGATGTATTACAAGAATTTTTTAAAGTTATTTTCAAACATGAAAATAGTAGCAAGAATTAAGTATACAAACAGCTTAAAGTAACAATTTCACAAGCAGAACATTTATAACTGGTTTTACATCTTATCCAAATGAAAAAGTTTGTTAAATCCCTGCGCAAACAGTGAAGCCTTAAATTGTTTAAGCTTCACGTTTTAGCTATCAAAATTTTAATTAAAAGCAGTAAACGATTAACATAGAAATATATACATTTATTGTATAATTTGCATATAACTTATGTCTGTTTTTTAACTTTAAACTCTTCCAAAATATGAAAGTTTAATTTGTGTAATGTTTGTTGCATTCTGAAGTTTACTGTTACTAATAAATAACAATTTGATAATAACATAACAGCCTCTCGTTTTCAACCAATAAATAAGTAACAATGGTAAATGAAGTTAAGTTATTAGAGTTACAATACCATTCTTACGAGTTTTATTCGTACGTAAATTACACGAAAATTACGCAATGGGAAGAAGTGATGATTAGAATTTCAATTCTAATCCTCACAGATTCTAAGTTTCGTAACTTACACCATTAGACTATGAATGGATATTTGATAAGTTACATTAGAGCTTTAAGGAGTTTGAGTCACTTAATAATGTAACAACTCTTTGCACATAGCATTTTTAGGACGAAAAATGTTATATTCTATAAGCGCAATAGTCTTACTTCTTCAATCGCAGTCAATTTAAGATGTAAAATTCCATCCAAAGGTGCCTATCCCAAAAAGTCAAATATACTATCTTCGATCGAGGACTGCTAAGTTTAAAGACAGTTAAATAAGCTAGTTTTTCCAATAATTTTAATTACTGTTGTAAATTTCCAACTTCATTGAGCTTATACTTTTATATCCATTCATTTTTTTGAAAACACATATAATCTTATTTTTTGCTGTTGCATTATTGGTAATCAAGAAATTCGAACATTTTTCAAGCTTTAAACAGAAATGTGAAATTATGAAATTAGATAAGTCACTTTAAAATTAACTCTATCGTAACGTCTCTATAAATTAAAAAACATATTATTTTAGAATAAAAACTTGGATAATAGATCTCAGAAATAACTCTTAAGTTAGAAATTACAGCTTCTCTGAATTGTACTTTGTTATCCAAACAGTTTCTGAGCATATACCTTTAAATACTGATTTGTTAGGTAGTTATTTTGAATACATTTAGTTGGATAATTTTTATAAGTTATGAATGCTTGCTTATTTGATATACTATAAAAACTAATTTTATTATTTTTACTAAAATTACAATGATTGTAAGATCTCATAAATTAAAATGTTTTATTTTAAAAGTTTTATCTTGTTATTATAAAATTATCACATGCAAGTGATTCTTTTCATTGTACTGTTAGTATCAAAACATTTTCAAAACAAATAATTTATAAAAAATCTGTTCAATTCTATATGCTTTTTTCAACATGAAAATAATAATTAATCTTTCATTCGTTCAAACCAATTTTATTTATGTTACTTAAACAATAATTTTTTTATACAATACTTTACTATCCAAAACTATTTCAAATGATTTATTATACAAGAACTTTACATGTCTCATAAAATTTATTTAACCGCTGAACTTGAATTTTTAAAAGACAATGAAATATTCTTGAACTTGTAATTTTAAAAAAGTAAGCATAAAATTTATTAAATGTAATAATATTTGAAATAATAAATTACTTTATTCAATATATTTCTTCATTCATGTAAATTAATATATTTAAGTTTGTGATGCGAGAATAAATAAATTACCGGTTCAATATATGATATAAATTTATTTTTTATTCTTAATAATCTGTATTTAAGATTTATTTTTAAAATATGAAATTAAGAATATATGCGGTGAAATCTCTTTTGTGAAGTAATTTTAAAAGAATTTAATCTTTAAAATATAGTTTCTTGATAATTAGGTAGTTGAAGCGTTGAAGATGTAACATATAAAAACATCAAAATCATTGTTTCAAAACGCACGACAGCATAATAGAATATGCAAAAATTTCATTACAAATGATTAAATAATGATCAAATTATTGCCCAAAGTCTTCAAAATGAGCAGGGACATTGTATATTTAATTTATGAAAATTTATATTACTTTTGAAATTTATAAAATCAAATTTAAGTGGTTGAAAACAATGACTAAACAATCGATTTAATATTTGTTTAGGGAAAGACGTGTACATTATCTCTATAAACTTCGCATTACTAAAAAAATACAATAATTTAACTTATTAACTTGTTAATAATGTATACATCACCCTGAATTTATTGTCTATACGAAATTTGAATTGACTGGTCTCAACATTTCTGGTATCATTTTTATAATTTTGAAAAAATAATATGCTGGCAAGAGAAATACATGCCTATTGATAACAGAGGTTTATTCACTACTGCTTCTATGTTTCATGAAAAATAAATTATGTCACATATATGTCTATTTTATTTATCATATTTAATGTGGATAATTTATAATATATATCTTAGAACAAGATATTTAGAGCAAATTTTTGTAAATTATGTCCAAAGTCGGCACAAATGCTTTTAGTTACGGTTTTTATGTTTTAGTTTAAGATGCAAAGAATTATAATGTTTTCAACTGTGTCATCCTTGTATTTTTATCTGAAACTAAAGAAGTCTGGTGAGGAAATTAATCTATTTCGTCTTCAAAAAAAAAGATGGGTTCCATACATAACCAAAGCAAAGATAGATTTAATGAGTTAAACTGTATAAGTTAAAAGTTCTTAAGTATTCTACAAGTGTGTATGAAGCGGAAAATGCCAGATCAGGAATCTCCTTCTACATTTGACTGTGGTTTCAAATTATAAAGTGATTGGTTGTATTTAACTAATTAAATATCCAAATTAGATTGATGAAAACATATCACAGTAACTTAACTTATCCTGTTTCTCTACTTTGACTAGAAAAAGTTAGGTACTTAAAATCTTTAGTAATGAAGTTTCGTTACTTTAATTTTGATGATTCTAGTTTTGTAACAATGCCCATATGAGTATAACTGAAGCTAGTGATAACTTTATTTTTCTTGGGTATTTAAATTTATATAATGCAATGTAATGGAGTATTTAAAATCAGACAATATTAAATAATCAACAGAAATGTTATCTGGAAAAATCTGAAAAGATAAATGTGTAATACGGGAAATGGACGCTAAAGTAAATAATAATGTCTTGTAATTTTAAGTCTTTAATTAGTTTTTATGATTCATTTAGTTCTAAATTTATTTAGATGACAGTATTTATCTTATAATTATTCTTCGGTATTACTTTTGTTTCCCATAAGATTTATACTAAGGAAAAAATTAAAGGTGAAATTATAAAAGGACCAAAAGATAAAAGTAGTCTAAAAAATAATGAAAGACTCAACATTTTATTCACAGAAAAATTACATGTGATAAATCCAAATATATTTTAAGGAAATTAAACAGTTAACTATGCATACAAAATGAAAATTATATATTCATTAAATAATATTTTTAAAATCAATATTTTGCCAATTACTTGTATAGAAAAGTCAAACCTACAATAATTATGGCTCATCTCAAAGTAAATTGAAAGTATAAATGATTATTTTTAATTTATATGCGTAATCTCCAAGAAAAAGTATGAAAATTTACAGTAATTGCATTACATATAGATTTTATTCATTGACACGCATTCTTTAAATTTTTTATTACTTTTTAAAATTTATGTTTTTAATAAAAATTTATATTTGTGCAAAGTGTTTATTTACTTGAAAATTTCGATATATTTAGGAAATTTGTGATAGTATTTTTCCAATAAGAAGAAAATCTTTAAAATATTGCTTTAAATGTTAAAAATCAATGTTTAATTTTTTTTCACTTTTGCTCTACATTTACTTTTATCTAAATATTCTATTCAATCAGTGCAAAAAGAAAACTATGAGTTCAGAATTATAGTTGACTAGGGTTGTTGTTGAGAAACAATTGAGCATCACTTCACATTATACATAAAGGTAAAATAAAATTTAAAATACCTCAATAAATCATACTATTATCCTCATAATTAACATTTATACTCTAATAATCTAGTTAAGAAAGTATTTCATCACAACAGCACCATATGAGACATGTATATTTTTGGACTGCTTAAATATTTTTAGAAGTAAGCTAAGGAAATAGGAGAGTGAGAATCTGATCTAGAGTGATTAATTATTTAATAATAGGCATCATCAATACGAAATAACTCAATAAGAGATGATGAAGTGATTTATAGCGTTATCTTCTTCAATATTGATAAACTCTCGTATAAGGTTACAAAAATTGGACTATAATCTATTCTGGATAGAGCTTCAATTTTCTAATTACCTTAGAATAAATCATAAGTCTTTTCTTAAAATCAATATAGTTCGTGTGGAATGCAAGGTATTTAGATTACAATGAGTTCAAAGATCAAAAAGTTTATGTGAGAAAATATCTTAAGATATTTACCTAATATTTACTGAATAAATTTAAATAACTATTTAATTTATTAAACTCCTTAACTTCCTAAACACAAATTTTTTCAACGATGTCTAAAAGGAAATATTAATATATACCGTTTAAAAATATAAATAACTTTTTGCAATTTATAACGTTTATATCCAAGTATTTATTTGCTTTCCCAAGTTTACGATATAAAGTCATAACATGCAACAATGCATTTACAGATTAAAATAATTATTAATTTTTTCAATATGATTTACATTTTTATTGATAATATTATAGTTTGCATTATATTTTTAAAAATTAAATTTCATTAAATTACATATTGCTTAATACTTATGTATCAGCATTTAAATAAATAAATCAAATTTCACTGAAGAAAGATGTGATGAAACTTTAATAATTAAGTTAAATTATGCAAATTATTATGACAAAAATTAACGTATTAAAAAGAAATTATTTAAATATTTTGAAATTTTAGTATTTATTGAGATTATTTTGTTTTAGTTTTTAATTTATATAATAATTGGTTAATTCTAAAACATTAACAAGTTATGCAGAACATGCAGTTAAAATAATTTGAAAGAATGAATCCTCATGAATTAACATATATATATATATATATATATATATGTTAGAGAGAGACACATAAATGAAATAATTAAAATTTACAACAAGCATGTATTTTTAATCCTTTATTTACAAAACTAGATGTCAATATATAGAATAAGAATGACAAATCAGAATAATATTAGTTATGAATATTTCAAAATTATTTTTATAAAATTAAATTTGGTATTGATTTTGTTTTGAATAATTCAAACAATGGATTGAAACATTCTATTGAAAGAGCAAGCAAGCAACATGCTAAGTGATTTTTTTATCAATTTATGAAAAATGTATATTTGTTTCGAGAATAATATCTCAACATCGGGTCAGGAGGAGATGTTACAGCATAATGTGCCCTCAGAGTTCTGACCTCGATTCAGCTTTTGCCTTTAGTCATTCGTTCTTGAACATCCAACTTTGACAGTAGTGGTTCTCTTCTCTCCCTACAGATACCCGTTCCTAGTTTTATTCTTCGTGAGCTATTGTTGATGAACGGTGTGTTTGTGGTTCTCTCCCTTTCTTTCATGTGTTTCTTTCGTTCTCTTTGGAGTTTCCTCGGGAGCTTTAACGGTAAGCAGTTTCGATTTTAATGTCGTGATTTATGATAATTTTTCTCCTTTCTTTTCTCATAAATTATTCTCCGACTTTCGTTCAATAGTTTCCTCTGAATTTTTCTTGAACCAGGTGAAATTTTTTTCCTGAAGACTGATCATGAATTTTAATTTTATAAAAAAGTCATTATTTGTTCATGACGATAAATAAATCAATATGCTTGAAGAATAATTTTTTCACTTTAATTATGAAAATAGTTTACAGTAAAATATATATAGATAAAAAGTTACATAACAATTGAAACATTATTTTAAATTTTTATTTTGATACTCCATTTTTTTTTTTTTTTTTTTTTAACAAATTTTAATTTTTAACAAAATAAGTTTTGATATCACTGTATAGCCATCTATTTGAAGATTATCGTTTATATATATATATATATATATATATATATATATAAACAATAAAATTACGTAATTTGTAAAATACTAAAAAAAAATTTAAAATACAAGTCCTTATAATTAGATCTTAAAGACAGAAAACACTAAAATAATAAATTAATTAATTGTTAATATTATGGCCGAATTAAAATAACAGAATGGGAAAACATTCTATTCTTATTTTAATTACCCTTAATTCCATTAGTTTGGATTGCAAAATCCACAGAATAAACATAATTAAAATGTCTGTAATATGTCTTATAAAAACTACTTTCTTGGTTTAAGACTCATTTTTACTTCTTTTTACTGAAAATTTGATATAAGCAAAAAAAAAAAAAAAATCGTTCTATTAAAGACAATTCAAAGATTATCAATTTACAAGAATCATAATTTTCGGGATTCATGAGATAATCATAATATTTAAGTCAAGTTAACGAAAATGATATTTTCTGAATTATTAATTACTTCTTGTACAATGTTAATACTGATATATTTCGATCAGTTGAAACTATTACTTGCAAATTAATAACTATAAAAATTTACAAGATATTTAAAAAATATATTAAATATTTATTTTTTCATAATTGATATAATTATTAACATTTATATACTCATATCATTAACATAAACTTATTTATTTATGTATTCAGAAATTAATTTATTACATAATTATATAATATTTTTATATTACATTTTTTCAAAATTATCTATTATTTTATTCATATTTCTTAATTTTAACTGTAAATTTATTGCTACGAGTCATTCACAAATTAACAATTAAGTCACATGTAATTATTGTAATATTTAATGTATTAAAAATAAGTAATTTAAGAGTGTCATCATATAAAAGCATCATGATGAATCAAATTTAAATTATTTCAATAGCCTTTTTTGATATTTACATTGTGATACATTTTCTATCAGATGAGTTCTTTATATATTTGCTTTTTTAACCGTTTATCTCTTAAGATCTGAACCAACTACAAATGTTCTTCATTAATGTTTACAAGATTTCTTTCTTATAATGATTCATAAGAAACATCGGAAGATGTTTAGTGTCCTAAGAGTTAAATTACTTATTTGACTCTTAGAACAATATTCAAATGTTTTTCGTGTGTTGAATGGGTGCGTATTCCCTAAAAAACGAATTTATAAACACATGACCACAAACTTACATATTTATATATATATTATCCTTATACAAACTTAAGCTGGTATTAATAGTGACAGTTGAAATGTTGTTAATTTTTCAAGCTACAATTCAAAATAAAGTAAACTTTAAATTATTGACCTATCACAAATCTCTTAAAGCAAAGTTTACTCGTGATACTTCATTTTTTACATTAATAAGAAAACAAATTAATCTTGGTACCGTTTAGTGCCAAAAATGTTGTCAGAAATTTAAATTAAGCATTAAAAGTTAGTTAAGTTTTAAAATACCCTAAGCAATATAAGACTTTAATCTGTTTTTTATATTAATGAATGTATTACTTGGTTCATTTATGTTGATGATTTAAACAACTCAATTTGACGTTTTATATCCTATATTATTCATAGTATATTTTAATAATTATGCATAAATAATTAAAATATTATCAGCATTTAGGTTTTATATGTTAATTCCAATCTAAATTTTAATGCAAAAATTATCGGTAAATAACTTAGAATATATAAAATAGAGTTAATTACAAAAAGTTAAATTTTTAATATAGTTTGAAGAATTGTATAGAAAATGTAGATATTTGACACTGTTGTCTACGATCAAAATTATGCGAATGAAGAATAATTATACGAATGAATGAAGTGCACTTTTAGATAATTTCATAAAAAAGAAAAATGGAGTCTACAAATTTTTTGCATTGTCTTAAGCATGATATATTCTATAAACTATACTTAAATACTTTATGATACGAAAAACTGATATTTTGTCAAATCGATTTATTCCCCAGTAAGAATGAAATGTTATTCGTTCGATACTTAAAGCTGAATTTTCATTGAGTTAAAAACAGAAAATAAGGAAACTTATGTCTAATGATTATATAAAAATGGTAAAAAAAATCAAATCAAAACAAGTATACTTGAATCCATGAGAACTAACAATCTATCAAACCCCTAGCGATTATCTTAAAATTTAAACAAATTCTATTTAAGAGATTTGCTGTTTGTTTGAAATAATATACATGTTAAAACTGCTTATGTCGATTGTATTAATTGTGTCATTTATAAAATTATTTTATAATGTCATTTAATTTAAATATTTGCAAAAGTGTAAGATATTCTTACATGCGTGCGATAATCAATAAGAGTTTAGTTTGTACAGTTAGTTGTTGTCAAGAGTGCTGAACAATTTCATAACTCGTATAAAAGTTTTCTGTTGTTTATAGAAAAAACATATTTTTAGGATTTTTAATTTTCCGTAACTCATATAAAAGTTTTCTGTATGTTATGTATACTTTTTTAAGCTTTTAATCTATAATTTCTATTGTTTCTAATATCATCAAGTCGGAAAATGAATTGTTTTGTCTTCTTTCTCACGTGTTGAGGATCAAATTTCACAATATATTTATCGACATAAAAATCGCTGACGTAGAAAGTAAATTGAGACCTAGTTCACAATAAAACAAATCTGTAGTTATTGTTTTCTATGAAATGTGAATTTCTATGAATATGTATTACCTTACAATTCTAATAATAGTAATACAGAAACAAGCACACATATTTATATATATGTATATATTTGAAAACAAAAGCTGAAGAAAAACATTTTACTTAATTTGCCACTTCCATTAATTTTCCTTAATGTTACATTGATAGAGTTGAAAATAAATGAAGGAAGTTTCAAATTTTAATTTGAAGCTTTTATTTTATTGGAATTTTTAAGCGCTTATTACACAGTTATAAAGAATTGTCACGGTTTAAAAGTTAGTGTTCGCAATTTATATATAAGGAACGAAACAGGTTTTAAATGATATAAAGTTTAAAATATATAATTATATTTACAAATCATTATCTAAGAGT
>JAPDSC010002623.1:421723-455958 GCA_026290005.1 Latrodectus geometricus
CCTCATAATCACACTTTATGTGAAAACCAAAATTTTTCCTCAAACAATGCTTCTTTACTTTAGTAAAGCAATCCCTTCCTTCCGCTTGTAATCAATTTTATCAACTGAAAGTCCCTAATTGTGATTTAATTACGATTTCAGCAGGGTAGAAAAAACATGGTAGGAATACAAAAGAAGAAGTCACCTTAACCGCTAAGGATATCCTTTCTCAAAGCTTGGATTATTGGGATCACGTAACGAGCGACAACGGTTAGACTCATTTAAAGTTTGCGACCCAAATGAACCAAGATCACGCTTTTCTTTCGCTGATGTTGGTTAATATCCGGTTCCTTTTTACATCCAAAAATTTCTCTAACGGTTTCCTGTATTATATCAAGTGTACTGTGACGAAGTGTTACAGAATCACCTGCTAGGGTATACCTGGATAATAGAAAAGGGATGAGGTCAAAATTAGGATGTCAGGCAGTTAGGGGTCAGATTAGTAGCTGTTCTATGATAGTTGCCTTTGACCTTTGAGCTGTTTTATTTAGTACTATTTTAAAGTACATCGATTTTAAATGTTAGAAACAGAACATTGAAGTTGTCAGCAATCAATTCTGAAAGCAATATTGTTTGAATCAAATTTTACAATTGCACTGTTTTGCCTTAATTTATTTCGAAATGCATCAGACATCACTCAGAAAACAAAAATTCGTTTGAATGTCTTATAAGTTGTAGTACAAAGTATCATCAGCAATAGAAAATTTTAGAAATATTTGTAAGCTCTTTTGTGAGAATGAGTTTAAATTTTTCAAAGATCATTTGTCATAATTAAGAATAGGTTTAGCTAAATACATAAACAATAACTATAAATAATTAACTAAAATATAGTTTGTTCAAGGAAAACAATAAGAAACAATTACAAGAAATAAATAGATAAGTCTCTAGGTATATATTCTCATGACATAGTTTACTTAATGGCATAAAAAAAATTTTGCTTTAAAATTTAAAAAAAATTCTCTCAAAAAATCATTCGGCATTATAATTAAAAAAATCCCTCTCTTTTATGATAATTTTTAAGAAGAAATTAATCTAATATTTTCTTCAAGAATTCGATAAAATACTTTAGTTTTAGACCTGATGGAAGGATATATTCTTATGTTTAATAATTACACGTGTTTCAGAATTTTCGTTAATCTTAAGCCAAGGCATATGGGTTTAATTAATAAATAATATAAGTTTTCAGAATGTTTTAAAATACAAATCACAATAAAATAAATAAAAGAAATAAATAAATAAAAGAAACCCAACATGTATCTCTATTTCTACATAGATTCTATTATGAATCTACATAAAAAAAATGTGAACATGATAGATTACGTTGGAGATAAAGCGGATAACAATTCAGTCGAAAAGCAACACAAAGCGACAGCTCTTTTATGAATATATTCAACATAAATTATAAAATAGCCAATTAAAGAAATAATTGAATTTAAATAAAATAATTAAATTACTTATTAGATTTTATTCTTATAATAATCCATACTCGCTTGATATTATATTCCTTAAGAATCTTTAGTACAAATAAACTATATTTATTGTGAAAAAATTGCGTGGATGTCCATGAACTTAATTTAAGAATTTCGGCACAAAATCTGAATAGAAATCTGTTACTGACTTTTTATATTTCTAAGATGAGAATGTTTTGGTAAGCTATCATGATTTTCTATTAAGAAAATTATATCCAAGCCAGGTTAATTGAGAAAAAGCCGAAAACGTTTTTACATTTATAACTAAATAATTTGATGAGATAATTATATTTTGATGGTTTGTAAAAAACTGCATAATATATGTGAATGAAAATAGTCTCGTTTTAAAATATATCATTAAATAATGAATAAGTAAATACACATGTGAATGTATATATTACATTTAATTAATACTACAAAAACGTTTAACGAAGGTTGTTTTTAGATTATTCCGAGAGAGTAATATTTAAAAAAAAAATATCATTATAAATGTCCCATTAAAATCATATATACAAGCGCTGTTATTACTTTCTTTTCCTTCAGTAAGTGTCAAAAGTAACACCGTATTGCTAATTGCTTCCAGAAATATATATCACAGCAATACTAAAATAAATTGTGATTGGGAAAAAAGAAAATTTGGGACGCATGTCAAAAAGAAACCACTTTGCTACGTAGAAAGAAAGAAGAAAAAACGCGGGAATCAAAGCAACGGAACAATCTGCCACAGGGTGGGGGAAGAAACGCAACAAACTTCCGAGAATAAATTTATAACAAAAAAATGATGTACGTGACCAAGAGAATTGTCCCGTTATTAAATGGCTCAACCTGCCGTACAAAAAGGGGGAGAACCCTCTTATAAAATACAAAAAAAGAAGAGTAGATGATGAAGAGAGAAAAAAAATAGGGAGGAGAGTTATCGTTCTAACGCGGCAGAATCGTCTCAGTTCGCTACCCAGTACAAAGAGTCCACAACTGGACCTTGAAAAATCTGTTCCATAGGGTTACCATACTTTGGTAGAAAGTATCTGGCTTTGAAAAGTGAGATATCTTATTACTATTTAGACAGGTGGAAAAACTCCAATCATTAATCATTAAAATGCAATCAAACAAAATTTACATATTAAACTAATAGAGCAAACACGCAGCAAAGAAAATTAGTTTATTTATTGTATCCTATTAATGTTATCTAATTTTGTTCATTCCAAAACTATTTGAATAAACATATTTATAATATAATCTCTCTACAGCAAAATTATGATGCAAAAGAAATTTGAAAAATTGTTTTAATGGGCCTTGTAAATCTAATTGTAATTATGTTAAAGTAAAATGAAGTTTTACGTTTATTAACGCTAATCTGAATCACATTCACGTCACTGAAATTTAAATTATATCCTTTTTATTTTTATAAACAATTGCGACTTTCATCAATTAAAGATTCAGTCTATGACTACGTCATTGATAAATCACGACGAAGTAGTGATAGTGTTAGCACTTCTCTAATTAATTAACAATGAACCTAAACGATCCCAGAAAAAATTTAACAGTGCTTTTCATCTTGTACATTTACTTTTCCTTGAAAATGTTAATTAAAAACTGATCATAAAGTATAGTTAGAAAAATTTATGCGAAGGTTTAATTAACGTTCTCTAACACGTCTATCTTTCATTCTTGTCTTTATGAATGTAATTCGATTCTCCTTAGTAAAATTATTTATTGTTAAATTTACGATAGATTTACGAAGGAAAGGATTATAAGATATTTTATATTACATTTTTGCAAGTAAATTTATATTGGTATAATAATCATTTTGTTTTAATCTTCTACCACTATTGTAAGTCGTTTTATTTGAAATAAACATTATTGCTCTTGTTTATCCTCTGTCCAATCAGAGTTTAAATCTCATGAGCTCTCACTGATTGGGTATATTACACTTTTTTTAACAAAGACAAAAATGTCATTATATTTTTAAGGAATGAAATTTACATCGTCTCCACAGTATATTTTATAGATTTAATAATTTAAAATGAATAAATATAATCCAACGTTAAACTATTCTTTATAAAGATGACTTGTTCAAAATTTATTTAAATTAATTTTAATAATTTTGAATCGTCACGGAAATAATTCGTTTCAATAAGTATTTCGCAATAATTTTTATCTTGCCAAAAGTTTGTTAACTAAATCTATTATGAAGTCGATTCAAAAGTTCACTTAATTGAACGATCTATGTACATTATATAAATGATCTAATCTAACTCATTTGGAATTCTGTGGAAATTATTAAAGTTCTGCATTTAATAAAAATCGATTGCTTTATATTAATGAATGGGATTGCTTTCAATAATATTTTTATTCATTAGAAATATATTTAAATTAATTGATATTTTTTTCTACTCAGAGTGTTTACAAATTTTATTGTTATATACATATTTTAATAAATTAAAATTATTCAATGAAATTCCATAGCTTGATGTATATTGTTTACTAAATAAAATAAAATAAAATTTATTAATCCTAATAAATTATGTCTCTTGAAACAATACACTACTTAATATGCAAAATACCAGACAGATATAATATAGTGTAATTATTAAGAAATATAGAACAATTATTAAAAATATTATACCAAAGAAATATATCTGAGATAAATACTGAAATTTTTTATGACTATAATCGAGTAATCAGTGATTTAAGATGTCTTCAATACATTTCTTGGAGTAATTTATGTGATGTATAATATGATTTACAAGTGTAATACTCCAGCTATTTTAAGTATTGGTCAAATTTGTGGTAGAAAGTGTTTCATCGAAATACATTTTTACATCTATTTCTTATTTTCCACTTAAATATTTGCTGATTCCATTGTTTAAAAGACAGTAAAATAAAAATATATGCTTCGAGTAAAAAAAAGGCTTGATTTATGCTGATCAAAAGATTTGAATAAAATACGTTCAAGGTTATTCATATTTTATGATGAGCTTGAAACAGATATATATCTCTAACAAAACAATAAAACTCTTGATATCTCTCTGTATTTTAATATGGCCATTTCTTTCAAATGTAAAAATATTTTCTCCGTTGTTTTCTTTCTGACTGATGCAAAGTAAAATTTGCATTGATACAAAAGGACGCTTTGATACATCTTTTAGCTGATAAAGAAACGTGTTTTATAAGCTTCTGCCACTTTGCGCTTTCAAGGTTTGCTTGTTTACATGTTATAAAATTTCGAAATATTGATGCCAATTTCAAGATAAGAAAATAACACGAAATATTTATCAGCTAATAACTAAATTATTCATTTCTTTTTTGGGAATTCTATGGATGTTCTACAGACAAATTATAAAATATTTGGTGAAGTTTTATTAACACATCTATTTAATTAATGTCATTTTTATATCATAATTAAATCGATGTATGTCCACCAAACTAGATTTATTTTGAACTACTCATTTTTAAGTCTATGAACCTATTAAAACATATATAATTAAAAATTAATATGTTTTTATTAAAATGTACAATGTATATACGGATTACAGTTTTTTGGGTTAGGAGATCTAGGAAACGATTTTAAGAAATTGATTGCTGTGATAATATTATATTATATAAATATAAATTAAAATTTTAGACATAAGGAAAATAGCATGCATTTTGTAGATATTTATAAAAAGTAAATTCGATTTCTCTCTAGTAGAAACAATTTTACAAATACGGATAATTTTTTCATCCAAATATATTAATTAATATTTGTTGTTTCTGTTGCTTTGTAATTATGTGTGTCGTTAATTTTCTAATAATATATTTTCATCGTATAACATTTATTAATTTCTTTATTAATTTTTTATTATTATGTTATTGATTATGTTAATATATTACATTTGTTTTAAAAATGTACATACATAGTCAAATATAAATAGCAAAAACAATAAAAATTTTATAGACTTTGAAGGATTATAATTCCAATTATAGTCATGCTTATATATACCATAGCTATTTCGTAGAACGTTCAATTTTTATTTTTTAAGTAAATATTTTTGCAAAAAACTAAAAAATATTAGTTTCTTAGATGGAAGAACTGCAAGCACTCACAAATTTTGCATACAATTTTTAAAATAAAGTTAATAAATAGAAAAATAAAAATACCAATATTATGAGAATTTTAAATAAAATTTTTATATAGTTAAATGTTATGCAGTATATATATTATTCCCTAACATTTTTTAGGAAAAAATTGGAAATCTCCATTCAAATTTTAAAAAATGGTTGGTGAAAGTTACCTAATCGGAAACTACAGGCATTAAAGAAATGTTTTTAACTAATAGTAATAGTTTGCTTCATTTCTTCACACATATTATGAAAATACTTAATTTAATTATGTATCATATTGAAATATATGTCATGATCTTTTATCTCTTAACTGTTAAACTGAAAAATCTCAAACAATTTAGTAATTTTTTTAAGAGGATATAGCATTTTATTTTTTAATAGATTATTCGTTAAACTAAAATGGTTTTTCTGAACAATGACAAGATTTATAATAAATAACAAACATATTTTAAAAACAAATATAGTCACAATTTTTTTACTTTAATGTAAGTTTGCAATAAAAAATAAAAATCCTCGAAAACAAAGCAATTTATAACAAATAAAAAAAACATTAACGCAAGGAAGAGGAGCATCAAATTTTTGCCCCAAATACTCCAAACTGTCAAGCTTTCAATCAGCAAAGTTCCGTTAGAGACCAAAGCCGGTAATAAAAACTTCCGAACAAAAGCATCATTTTCCCTCAGCGTTAAGATCGTCTGCGAGCCGCATCCTTTCCCGAGGCAGACGATCCGAAGCACGAAATAACGTTCGAAAAACCGAAACGAAAAACCACCTGCGGACCAAAAAGAAAAATAACAGCAAACTCAGCTCGCGCGTCCTGACTTTCCGAGAGGCAACAGGTGAAAGTGAAGAAGTGAGCTCAGCACCACAATACTCCGACGATAATAATAATGAATAAAAAAGAACGCAACAACCAAACCAGCAAAACAGAATGAGTTCCGTTGAGCGCTTTGTGTGACGTCATGGAACCTTGAAGACCGCTTTTTAGTGTCAGGTAAATCTCTCAGGAGCGGCAAACGTGATTCAGGTCTTGATTTGAGCAGTTCTTGACTCCTCCATCCCGAGTCATCTTTTCTTCTCTATCCTTTTGAGTAATCCCGTGCTTGGATGGAGGAATCCAGTGTGAGGAGAAATGGATTATAAGTGATTGCAGAGATGAGAAACTCATTGTGAAAATAAACTCTTAGTTTATTTACTCAGCTATTTGTTTCGATTTTAATTAATTATCAAGAACATTGCTGTATTTTAAGTGATATCTTCATAATAAGAGTGGAAAAACTCTTCCTGGATTACTTCACCGGTGACTTATATGGCTCCCTTAGATATGGTGAGAAGCTTTTAATTTTTGATAATTTTATCTAATACGCTGAACTTATTTTGCTCATTAACGGAAATTTTAATTCGGTGATAAAATAAATAAATATTAAAAATATTTACTAATCAGAACATTAAACGAGGAATATACAATAAACAAGATATATATTTTAAAAATCAAATACAGACTTTTCTTTATTAAGTCTTATTTAGATAATAACAGAAAATATTTCGAATTTCTTATGAATAATTTCAAATCAAAATAAGAGTCTGAATAATTTAGAATTTAAAATCAAAGGCTGAAAAGTGTATTGTTTTCTTGTTCTAATTGCTGTAAAATATTGCTCTTTGTAAAAAATTTTAACATTTAAAACTTAGAATACTCGTTTAAAATATAATTTCTTCCTAAATTTTGCACTGAGAAGAACATGAGTTTAAGAATATGGATATAACACAAAATGATAATTACTTCTTAAAATTTATAAATTGTTTTTTATTTTACTTTAATCTATGAAGGTTTTATTTCTTTATTGAAATTTGACTAAAACATTTTATTAAAGAGTTATTTAATAATTTTCAATAGAAGAATAATAGAATAAAGCTTCAATATTAAAATATTTTGCTTATTTGGTAAACCAATTAAGATTAGACAAATATAAAAAATGGCACTTGCTATTGTTTCACAAATTTTTCTAAGTAGTTGACTGGGTAATTTTTATCTACTCATTAATATTGAAACTATTTTGACGTAGATTTGAAAATTTCTTAGATTATTTATAAGTAATGTATATTAATTTCATAGTATTTACTAATATTTTGAAGGCTTATCAGTCGAATTTCTTGACAACATAATGTAAAAGCATTAATGAGAAAAGAGTGTAAAATACTATCCGCGGTAATACAGTATTTTATTAATTTAAAGTTTTTCAAATAATCATAAGATTTTAAAACGTTGAGCAACCACACAAATACTATAATAAGAAAAGACAAAACTTATGTGAATTATAATAATTATCGTTAATTTAAAAAATATTTCATCAAACATTTTCTTTTATATGTTTAATTGTAAATAAAAATATTTCTGAAAGAATATTTTTTTACGATTTTGAAATGTTTTCGAAAATAGTTCGTTTAAGTTTTTAGTTCCACACAATTAACTTTTCTTATAGAGTAAATGGAAGAATTTGTAAAGTATTTTGCCAGAAAATATAAAAAAATCATTTAATTTATAATTAATAGAATATAAAATTAGTGTAACTAGAACATCCTTAATAAAGCGAAGACCTAAAATCACAGAAATGTCATATTAATCAGAAAAATATGGTATATAAATTTTTTCAAGCAAATAATAATAATTTTTTATTAGCTAATTTTGTTGTTTTAATGATAGTAAATTTTTACGTTTACATTAGATTAAATTATTTACAAAATATTTCACTAAGTTCAATTACACAAAATTTAATTTTACGGACTTTTAACTGAAATTTATTAATTCTAAAATTATGTAAAAGTGTTTTACATTTTTAAGACTCGTACAGTAATGTTAATCAATATGATTCCAGATAATTATTCTTAAGTATTCTTTTTCTATATCATGTGAAACTTTAAAATTATGTTAATAAGTTATATGCAGCTGCTTTCATATGAGATAATTCTAATATACACATTTTAAACCGCAACGTGAAGAAATAATTATTTATACAAAAATTTATGCAGCTGTTAACTTTTGCTGATAACAGCTTAAAAAGAAGGATTTTAATAGTGTTTGTACTTCGTCAGCATTTTATAATAGATATTATTTTATTATTGTTAAAGTAATAGAAACAGTTTGAATTTCGTTTTCGATTTTTTAACCATCATCCCTCGTGCAATCGTATTTCCTGCACAATAATAGGTATTAGCGGTTTCTTAGTAAATAACGATTATTTTTTTTTGCAGCTCATAAATATTCGCAGTTTTAGTTCGTTATTTTTCAAAACTTTATCAAATCAATACAAACTTTTGATGAATAAAAGTATGGCGTAATTCTGATTTGTAATTTCAAGCATATAAAGCTTAAATACTTAAAGAACATATTTGTAAATCAAAGTTAATAAATTCCAATAAGGCGCTATCCTTGTTTGGAATATTTATATTCAAACTTTTTTTTTAATTAATCCCATATGGAGAAGCATTAATAGTCTTCACTGTTGTGAATATTTATCATTATTTATTAATGAACTCTATATTCATAATGAATTTTAAATTCATACTTTTAAACACTGAATATTTACAACAGAGTTATAGCTCTTCTTTCTCTTCATTACTTTATAAACTGTAACACTTGTGTTTCAACTTTTGATGATAAACTAATACAAGTATTTCATATTCACTTTATCCTTAATGAGTGATTTGGATCATTTGTCTTTTATCCCTTGAGTAGTTTAAATCACGAATAATAATTATGTTGTGAATTCATTAATATTTCTAAAAAGTAATATTTGTCGTTTGACCAATTCTTTACCTAATGAAACTAATTTATCTCTGATAGAATGTGTGACTCATACTGTAGGACGTAAGAGATGTTGCGAATAATTTTTCGTTGATTAATTTTGAATAAAATTTATATTTCCTTGAAGATGATTCTTCATGTATAACAATATTTCATCATTCTACAGCTGTAAAAATATGTTATAGAAATAACATATATTTATTAAATTATGTATATATATGACTTTAGTATAGTAATTTTATGCTGTATTATTAGGAAAGTTTGCGTTGGGCATTAAATATTTGAATTCGTAATTTTTTATAATGCTTTTTAACGTTCTTCTAAATGTGAATCAAGCATTTTTTTAAAAAAATATTAAGGTCACTAAGCACATTATTTAGTGGGATAAACTATGCATGCAAATTAAAAATATATATATTCTAATTGTATATGTGTCACAAAATAATGATACATTATAATTATGGAATTATAATAAATTTTATCATATTTTATAATTGAATTCTACTTAAATATTTTATTCAACTATTTAATAAATAATTATGATAACACTTGTATGCAATTGAGTAAAATAGGACTAATTTGAAAGCAAATTTACTGATATTAGTTTAAGAAACTATTTTAATTTCAATTAATATTTTAATAGTCTCAGTAAATTTGTTTCATAGACATAAGAAATTCACTTTTTGATTCAAGCCTTATTTTAATGTTAAAAAAAATCTGTCAATTTGAGTTTTCTATTATGAAATGTTAAAAACATTGTTTTTTAAGTAAATGCGCAATGAGTTAGAAATTCCGTATTGATTTAAAAGTTACAAATTATTACAGATTTTCGGATGAATTTCATAATGGGTGAATAATTAATGTAACTTTGTCATTAGTTCTTGAAGCGTTGAGATACGATTCAGTACCAATGCGGAAGTTTTTGAATCTATTCTACATTTTTTAAACTGATCCATGAACAATTTTAAGAATATTAATCTTTTTTATATTATATGAATATTATGAGGAAAAATGAATTTTTCGACATATTAATACATTATTTGTTACTTTTGAATATATATTATAAGAATTTTACCTTCACTAGATTTCTGAAGTCTGTGTCTACCACTGTTAATTTCTTCGGCTTACTACACTATTCTTAAATTATAAAGATGTCTATAATTAAAAATTTGAAATCTAAATATATCAGTCTTAATTTAATTTAAATTATAATAATTATTCTCACTGTTATTCGAAGAGCTTATAAAGGATAATCTCAATTTTTCTTTTTCGTTTATATTTTCAATACAATATTTCACTAAAATTATATTGAGTATTATATTGTTTAATTTCACAGTTAAGACTATTTATTTTAAGTCAACATTAAGGATAGATTTCAGTATATATCGGCATAATTAATGCGTAATTACGCGCGCGCGTTATACACTTTTTAAAACACTTTACATATTATAATCTGGAATCATTTGCTTTACGAAGATTGCTTGAATTTTTCAATCAAGTTTTATAAAAAATGTATTGTAATTATACACAAAATAAATAGCATGTAGAATTTTTATTAGAGGTTTCTCTGTAGAATCATCCATTTAATTCTATTACTTGACTTGCTTTACTTTTTTAGCTGTGAATAAAAGCGAATACTTATGAAGCTTGGTTTATATTACGAATGCAATTTAAAGAGGGAATTAAGTAATTCAGAACCATTTTTGTAGAAAAATGGCAAGAAATTAAGGGAGCTCAAGTCTCCATTTCTGACTGTTACTCATGCTTGCAGTTGACGTCTCTCATCAACTGACATTCTTCTACAATAAAAGCCTCCGTTCTTTCGTTTCGAAGAGATTTAGAATAAAAACGACACGCTCAATGCTTATCTTTTCATAGTAGTTTTGACAGTCAATTTTTCTGGAAGCATAAGCAAATTTGTTATTTAAAGATACAATTTTATTAACTTTTTAGATATTCTAAGCAAGTCCGATAGCTTGAGATTATTTCCCCTTAGAAACAAAATTTTTAATATTTTAGATACACAATTTCTTTAACTATTCGTAAACAATCTTTATTATATTAGTTTAGACTGACAGACATCATGAAAACGACATTTTTACTTCATCGAGAATTGAAATTGACAGTTGTTTTATAAATTATAAAAACAGTAAATCATGAAATAAAATTCCGAAGTATAAAGTTCTTAAAGTTTTATACACTATTTTTAAAAAAAGTTAAAATGATTTCTAACTTTAAATATATATATATAGTCATAGTTTATTTATGTAATATCGTTTATGTGGTTTACATCTTTTTTATCTCGTTCATCTCAGCTTGCATACTGTTATTCATTCTAAGTATATCACTTATAAATAGTTAATGAAGAGTTTTTCCGTGTAAAACATGTTTGAAAATGTTTTTAATTACTATTTTCAAATGTCTTTTTCATTTTCAATTATCGAATAAATTAGGTGATTCTTTTTGTTATTTAAAATATGTTATTGTTCATCTTTTAAAATTAAAAATAATATATGTATATAGTGTCAGTTACAGCATATTCAGCTGCCTTTGCAAAGTTACTATAGTGCCCACTCTTGTATATATCGTATATTGGTTTATATGCTTAACCCTCAATAAAGTTTTTTTTTTCGCTGTAAAGTGTATTTATATTTCATTAGAAGACAAAAAATCTGATAGCGTTAAAATAGTAAATGTCATGTTGTTGTGGTTCATGTTACTTAACATAATATTTTAAGTGATAAGAGACAGTGAAAATAATCTCTCTCTGTTTTTGGTTATCTTTCTTTCTATCAGCTTTCCTTTCTATTGTGTTCCAGTCAGTAGTTACACGATACGCGCACGTTTCAAACCTATAATTAAGATACAGTGCCTGTATACGCTTGGCACCCTGTGCCATATAATAAGCTGTTCACTCCTAGAACAAACTCTAGAGTCTCTAGAACCCCCTTATATATGTACATAAAACTTATTTAATACATTTAGCAATATTTTATTCATTAAAATATTATTAAATTTTCTAGACAATTTTCTTTACTTTTAATTATTAAAGTGTGATATTTATAAGTTATTGAAGGTTACTTTGACAATAATTTCTATTAAATAAATAAAATAGTTTAATTGAATTAAAATAATTAAATAAAATAATTTAATTAGTTTAATAAAATATTAATTGAGAAATAAATGATATGTCATGAAAACTAAGAGAAGTATTGAAAAAAATCTTTCAAATTAAATTCGTTCCAAAATGTAAACCTTATAAAGAGAAAGGCTAAATTATTGCTTAATTCAACTGAAAAATAATTAGAATATGAAAGACAAATTTAATTATATTTTCACGCTATTATTATTACATTATCCATATTATACTATTACATTATCCATATTTTATACTGCATGAGATTCGTTAGCATCGCTTCTCCTACAGATTTAAATATATTTAAATATATTTAAATCATATCTTGTTCATATCAAATGGACTTGGCCTTTCCATTTGATATGAACAAGTAATTCTATAATTTAGCATGATTAAGTGGTTTCCCGTATAACGTAAAGCAATTATAATTCGCATTTTAGGCATTTGATCTGAAACTGGTTCAGTAAAAGTAATTTAGAATGGTCTGTTAATGATTATCATTCTTATTTAACGAAAAACATTACCTCCTGACATGCGACGAATATAAATATGAATTAAATAATTAAAAAAAAGAGATTATTATTCAAGAGATGGTTTAATTCCAAAACAGTTGTTGTTTATTTATGCAAAAAATCCTTTACACGATGACCACAAGCACAACAATCCTTGACACTGATTACTTTTGCGATTTAAACAGATCCCCGCAATTTACTCGTTATTAGTTTTTTAAAGCAGTTCCCAAGGTGAAGTTCAAGCGCTGACAAACACCGAGTCAGTTGAAATAAATATTTTGATCTCAGAAGAGGTGTTTAACTACTTCCCTTCTTATGTTAGTTTGCACATTTGGAAGTGTTCCAAATCTATGTTCATTATCGGCTTAAAAGGGATGAAAACAGGGGATTTTAAAAGCATTTTATCCAGTTTATCAGCTTTAATTCGTCATTTATAAAGTTTCACATTTCACTGTGTGTGTGTTCACTGTTCTCACATTTACATTGATCACACATTTAATTGGCTACAAAGATAATGAGTATAGAATTCACCCATGAAAACTTGGAGATGCTTTGTTATGGATTAAACAATAAGGATTAAATAAATAACATGATAGTATAGACATCAATATACATCGACACTTATATTCTGCTTTTTACATGTAATAAATTACTATTATTCTGAATTTTTCTTAACAATTTGATGAAATTTCGTCAATATTTATTGTAATTATTTTTTTATAAAAATAACGTAGTTTTTAAGAACATCATATAAAAAACAAATTCCATCAAGAAACAGGTTTTCCGTGAAAAGTTCAAATACTATGTTTGATATTACAAACGTTTTTAAACTCATTTTTAATCTCAATTTTTAAAATCTTCATCAATTTTTATAACAATATAATTTTCCAAAAATAATAAGTAATGTAGAAACAAATGCATTTGGTTCCTTAATGCTAATCCTTTTTGAAATCAATTTAAAAAATCTGAAATATTTGCAGAACAGCTGATAAAATAAATATTTATTAAGAATATATGATAAATATTGCAAAACAGTTTGATAATATGAATCATGTATTACAGCTCAGATGTGTAATTTCTTATATCCTGGTTTAAATGTACAGTTTCTTAAAATTTCTTTAATTACATAGCACATATATACAATACAGTTGCGTTTTCTACATATTTACCTAAATGCTTAATTTCAATTATGATAATAATTTTTAAATGTATTTTTAATAATATGCGTTTAGGATAAGAATTTATGCGTTTTCATATCCTATAGAAAACATTTAAATATTAATTTTAAAATTTCTATCTTGCTAAGTTTTAAATTATAAATGTAATAAAAAAATTTTCAAAAGATGACTTATTCAATTGTTTTTTTTTTCAGATGAATCAGTTGTGCAAAGTTTGCGGCGAGCCAGCCGCGGGTTACCATTTTGGCGCCTTTACATGCGAAGGATGTAAGGTAAGAAATAATAATTGTGGCACTAAGTTTATGTATGAAAACCATCGCGTGATTTTGTAAGAGAACGGGTGACAGATGTTAAATTAGTCACTAGGTGGCAGGTGTATAGACGTCGGGGATAAACATCATCGATGATTCTTACTTGTAAAAGTTCGCAACCATATAAATTATATTGACAGAATTTTTTTCCCACCATAACGGGATTCAAGAGTTGCCATTTAATTCGAAATCGTTCTAGTAATATTTAAATGTAGAAACTGAAAGATTTTTGAATTTTTTATAATTTTCCCGAAATGAATGTTGTTTTTGGTATATTTTCGCAAATTTAAATTATCTTTTTTTTAAAAATAACATAATATCATTTCAAATAAAGTATAAATTTGTGATTTCAAACTAAACCTTAAAGACTTTTATCTTAAAGACTTTTATCTTAGACTTTTAGACTTAAAGAGTTTTAAAAGACTTTTAAATTTTTGGGAAATATTTTTTATGCGTATTTTGCATGTCAAATTCACACTTTTTTACATGTGGGAATAAAAATAACACATTAATTTTTAATTGTTTTATGAATGTTATTAGTCATTTATTCTCTTTTAATTTTTTTTTGAAATAATTTGAAAATGCATTTTTATTAATCTTATTAATTACATTATTTTTAAATAAAATTTGGTGTTTGTTATAAAATTTTGAGGATTGGTATAGTTTCCTTAAAATATATATTAACTTTTTTGCATAAATATACATTAACTGAGGAAATATTAAAAGTCCAAATAACTTTACAAATTTGTCAATATGATTTCATTCATTATTGTCTACATCTCAATTTTAGTTTATTTTATTGTTTATTTAACATGGAATAAATAAACATATTTTTTAAAATTTCTACGAATTATATTTTTTTTAAAGCTAGATTGTTTATTAGTCTTATAAAACAAGACGATAAATTTCTTTTAAATATTAAGAGTCTGTTACGCACCAAGCTTTAATGATGTGACGTAAGGGACTAATTCAACCACTTTTTCCATCAAACTTTTCAAAAAATGTTGCTAAAAGTGAAAACATTTAAGAGCAGATTTTTCTTTGTCTATGACATAGACAATTGTTTTTTAATGACTATGACGAAATGATTCTCCGTACTATCGCGTCATTTTAAGCAAGTTTAGATGAGATCAACGTGTTCATGAAAGGATATTATTTTTTTACAAGAATTATTGCAACCGCCTAAACTTTCATTGAAACCTTACATTTCACTTGTTTAATTACTTGTACTTAAGCTTTTCACATTGGCTGCTTTTCATAGAAGACCTTAAATCAAGAAAAGAATTGGTTTGTTAATTGCAGAGTATTAAGAGTTGATTAACTCTTACAGAATCTGTTTGTTGCACTGGCTTTCATCTAATGCACTATTTCTTCTGATTTGACTCCCAAAGCTGTCTTCAACACAACGTTTTTAACCTTGATATGGTTTTGCTAAAAGAAGCATGACGTGTGTTCACTAGTGACCATGATTTTCACGTCTCAGTGACAGAATCACCCAACCTACCGCTACTCCGTTTCAATTTTACGCTTATTAAAACATTATATACAACATCAATTTCACTTCATTTGTTTTTAAATTTGAAATTAAATAAGTTTTTTCTAAATTTGTTTTTAATTAAAGTCGAATTCAATTATTTTGTTTTTGAGTAGTTAATAATATGGCTTAATTTTGAATTGTTAGAAAATTTACTTCTTAAGTTTAGAAATACTGCTTATTAGGGTAGTTTTATGAAAGTCTAAAGGTGTATAATGTTTATATAATGATTTCATTATGTTTGTGATGGGGTAGATGTTTACATACATTTTAATGTTATGACATTAAATTGAATAAGATAAGGATATTTTTTAGAAATTGAATACTATCTGTAATTCAAAGCAAACTATTTAAAAATAAAAGAAAATTTATGATTAACTAATGTGATGAAAATGCATTCTATTGCGTGCATATTCTAGAAATTCAAGTTAATTTCATTCTTGCGCAAGAACATAGTACGGAAATATTCTTATACCTAATGATCAATGCAAACACAATAATTGTAAAACGTTTTATAAAAACAGATAACAAAAAGAGTTTGAACAAATTTTTTGAATTATTACCTATTTTTTGCGGAAACACTTTTGTGCCATTTTTACTTTGCATTGTAAAAAATAAAAAAAAATTATGGTTAATTAATATGAGAAAAATAAAATCTATTGTGTTCATATTCCGGAAATTCGAGTTCATTTTTTTCTTGCGCAAGAACAAAGTACGGAAATATTCTTAAACGTAACTGGCTGAACAATGATCAATGTAAACACAATATTTGTAAAACAGTTAATAAAAAGTAGAGGAAAACAGATAACAAAAATAGCTTTAACAAATTTTTTGAATTGTTACCTACTTTTTGCGAAAACACATTTTTGCCATTTTTACTTGACATTGTAAAGTTCTTTCACTCTTTCGAAGACAATTCTTTTAGTGCATCCAATCTGTAAAACTATCTTATTTCGAAAAGTTAACAGCAGTAAAAATATGACTTTTGCTTTTTAATAAAAAATTATTGATTTACCTATAAAGAATCGGAAAAATTTATGGCATTTTATTTATAAGAGAAATTTTTGAAAACGTCTTCAGGATATTTTATTTCGTAGGAAAATTAATTGTAATTACATATTAAGTTTAATATAATGTATAAAAAAATCTTCATGCTTTATAGACTGAAAATAAGTGTCATTTTATTGAGGACTTGTCATTTTATTTATGTCCTTATTTTTGTCATAATTGTAACCATTAAGAGATTTTCTTACATTGACTCATTAGTTATTTTTCTTTCGCCACAGTGACATGATTTGAAGAAGTTATCATCTTCAGAGTCAGCTTTAAACAAAAAATTTTAAATCGAAATATTTACATTAACTGCTCTAGTAACAAAAACCTTTTTACAAAATGCTTAGGGAACTTATTTTTTACACAAGCAGTTCAGCTATTTCTAGATATATAAATGTCAGTAAAGATAGAAATGTAGCTTCAAAATTAAACTTCTGAGAAACAGAATTGTTAACAAAACATCTCCTTTAAGTTCAAATGACTGTCGTTTTATAATCATATCAACTGTTCGCGTTACACGCCAGCGATTTTACCCTTAAATCGATTCTTGTAAAAAAAATATAACGCGACGCTCTTTCAAGCAGCGGAAGATTGCTTTTTTCCAGTGAAAATAAGTTGCACGCATTTTTTCGTATAACGAGACACACCAAAATTATAAGCAACAACCACACTCTGGAATGACGTCAGTGTTATTGCACGTGGTGGTAAAAGAGATTCAGAAAGTGAATCAAGACGGTTTTTAGCTAAGGGGTCAAGACTCAATGAGCATGTCCTTGAAGAGGAGGAAGTATTTACTCCATTACGAGTTGGACTTTCCTGCGACGGTAAAATCAGCGTGCCATAACTCTCCTTCGATATATTTCGATTTTTTTTTGAAAGCACAGTAAATTACTGGAATTTTCCTTCAGGTATTATTAAGGGCGGTCAGCTATTAAATTGAGGCATGATTTCGTATCATTTGCAGATTAGGTAATAAATGTGCCTATCATATTATACGTTTTTTAGACTAATATAATCCGTAAGTTCTGAATAATAATTTTTGCTGTCACAGTTAAATTTAGAATGCACAAATTTTTATAAAATAGGTTTTTCAAATATTTGTAAAAAGAAAAGTTTGTTAATGGGAGAAATCGTTTATTAATAAAAAAATGATAGTAAGCCTAAATTTTATTTTAAAATATGATTTCGTTAACATTATTTATTAGAAATTTGTAATTAATTAGCCTAGAATCAATTTTCATCTTTAGGATATTACACAAGCTTCATTTAAAAAAATTACATTTTTCTTTTTCATTTATATATTTATTATCCACTGTCATATAAAGTTTTGTAGCTTGAAAAGAGAGTTTCAAATTTATAAAAGCATATCAATATTTCATAAATTAAAACGCCATGACGAATTACAAGGAAATAAATAAGTAAACTGATACACACACTCTTTATTAAATTACAAAATAGGCAGAATTTGATATTTGGAGATTAAAAGGTAAGTAGAAATTTAAATAAGCTTAAGAAAACGTCACATTTTTTAGGATACGGATCGATAAGGTAAGGATTGTTGCTTTTGCCACTATTTTTAATAAATTAGAAAAAATAATTTCATAATATAATATGGAAACATAGATTAAATTCTAAAAATACGATTAATAAAACGATAATTTCGTATCCAAGAAATTATAGATTTTAATTTGGTTATCGAAATTCCGAAAACTACAGAATTCCAATTTAAAAATTTTATCTGGATAAAATTTTCATAAGCACAAAATATATTTTTCAAATTTAAAAAATCTATTTCGAATTTCTTTTCTAAGGATTTTTATTTAAACGTTCAAACGTGATCACTAAATTTAATAAAAAAAGTAAATTTCTAAATGTATAGTAATATACAATACTTATTTAGATATCTCACAATACGTATTTATGTCTCTGAACGATTTTAAAACTTTGATTTTTTACTTTTTCTTGCTTATATTTATAAAAATTTTAATAACAGCATAATTCAACTTTATCTTGTAAGTTATATTATTAAAAAAAATATCTTCATGTAATTGTAATTATATACGTTAAGCATCAAAAGAACATATATATACATTCTACAAAAACGTAAAAACACCAATAGATTTTGATTAACATTAAAAATTAGCACTGCGAATTTATAATTCTTCTTTTTTTAACTAATATTTTCCTTTTCATAGATTTTTCTTCCTCTATCTCTATTTTATTTTTTGTACTTCCTTATTCTGATCTATTGACATGGTCTAGTTTAAAACATTTATGTTGAAATTTCTATAAAATTCGACAGATTTCTACAATTCAGTCACCGTATATCAATCGTCCTATCGATTGTTCCCTTGATATATTTTTGGAATATCTATCCATCCGCTTTTTAAACAAAAATAATGGCTACATTTTTAAGGGCCTTTGGATTCAATTGGTGCAAACAGTACAATGCTTGAATGGTTTCAAAAACATAAGGATAAGTTTCAGGTATATTTTAGTATTTGCAGATTAAGTTTTCGGGTTTAAATCTGCGTTTCTTATTCTAGTCGTTTTTAAAGTCATTGATATTAAAACTTTAGTTATAAGCTTCATTTTAATGGTTACAAATCATCTGCAAATGAATTAAGTAAACTAATAAAAATGTTTTCTATTTAAATATTGTCTTCACATTAAATTATTTCTTTTAAATTATTAAAATATTTGCCTTTTAAAATAAATTAAAAACATAGTTTATATTTTCTTTGAATTTCCATACTTAGTTGCTTGGCTCTTGCTTGCTAACTTATACGTTAAATGCTTGGCTCTCTTAAATTTAATTCCATAAATTACAAAATAAACCATGAAAGTTTTCAAGATTAAATTTTTATAATGTTAATAATCGTTTTGATATTTCTTGATTCACGCGCATCTTTTATAAGTGCCTTTGCTTACCGCTAATTAGGCATTTGTTGTTTCATGTAAAGAGGTCTAATTTTTTTAAATATAAGAGGAAAAATTTATTTTCCTAATCTGATAACTAAATAAGATAGTTATTTGTGAATTAAATTCCAAACTTTTAAAAATATTCATAATGTTTTATTAAAAAAAACTTAGTTTGGAAGAATTATAAAATTGATTTCAAATGATTCTCATAGTATTAAAATAAAACATTAAGTAATATTTATAAATCATTCAGATTTGATGGAATAGATTAATTATATTCAATGCACTGCTTTTATGTTTTTTGCTTTTTTCGTAATAACAATACCACGCATAATTTTTTACATATACAAAGTTTTATTTTACATAAAGTTTTCATTTCAAATAATATTACTGAGGGAAATGCAGCAATCCAGTATTTCAGTAAGCTCAGCTTTTGTCAAGTAATATATATATGTAAAAAATTCATACAAATTTATCTATTTTCAGTCTTTAACTTCCTACATGGATTCCCGGAATTTATCCCAGAAAATGGTAAACTTAGAAATTATTCCATATTTGGCATTTATTTGCCATAAAGGAATATCTTCCATTTCTTATTTTAGTTAATTGCTTTTATCAACAACTCCTTGTAATTCTCTCTATTTTAATATATTTTTTTCTTCCTTTGCATAAGTAATCACAATATTCTGCTTTTCTTTTCTTTAAGCTGCATTTGATTTTTCTGAAAATATATGGAATCTCTGTATCAACTTCTGCCTATTTTAGTACAGAAATACACAAACAAACAAATACAAAACACAAACAAATTCCACAATAATACATTTCAATAATCATTAATAAATAATTAATTTTTCTACATCAGTGTACATATTATTCGATATTTTATGAGAAAGCAAGCGTTTGTGAGAGAAGACATTAGAGGTTTAAATAAATCTGACGTATCTAGTTAGGGAGAATATGGACATTTCAAGAAAGACGAATCTAGTTTGAGAGAATAAGGACATTTCAAGATACGAAAAAATCTATCCGTTGTGCTGAAAAATTATTATTTGCAGCTTTCCTCTTCATAGAATATGTAATAATTTTGCCTCTAAATCAACTCAACCACAAGAAAAAATCGGGATCACATAGCTTCATTTGGGCTGCGAAATTCTGGAAGACTTCAGGTTTAAAAGGTAAGCAATATTTTTCTATGAATTTACGGTGGTTGTCTCAAAAATGTTATAATTTCTACTTTTAATAGGCATGCTTTTTTTTATTCCGGTTAATAAAATAATTTTATTAGAAATAGAAGTTAATAAATAATGCTCTCTAAGGAAACGAAATAAAAATTCTAAGAACGAAAAGCATCTGACATTGTTATTTCGCTTGTTGATGGTAGCATTATATTTTTAACAAAATATGTAATTTATTTTATCAATATACCGCCTTTAGAAAAGAATAATAAGTAAATGTATGTATACAACAATTGTCTACAAAATTCACACAAATTGAATAACACATTTTTGAGATAACCCTATTTCTTTGGTTTAGTTTTACTACTGATCTACGGATAAAAGTAAGATAAATAATATATAGTTAACTGAGAAATTAATATATATGTACGAAAATGCATAAAAAATTTGGTCTTATTTTTTTTTTAGTTATTATATAATTTTAAATTCTGTACCAATTTTTATGTAACAAGTCTTACATAATATTTTTTAAATTTAAAATAATTATTTCATTATGAATATAACATTTTAATTAAATTTATAAATTTCTTCATATTACACGAGATGAACAAATGATTTAAATTTTAGAAGTATTATAGTTTTCTATACTAATATTTATTTGATTTTTGATAACAATAAACATTTTTTATAGTTTTTCTTTAGGAACGAAATTTCGTCTTTTAGTTTCAATTTTTAAATTAAGTATTAGTATACGATGTCATTAATAATACATATATTTAAAAAAATTTTGGCAAAAGAGAAAACAAATTAAAACTGAAATGACAATTTGTTGGTAATTTCGTTGAATTGTATTTTGCAATACATTAATAAACTCCCTTTGAGCAAATATAAATATGAATATCATCTTATTCTAACTAAAACAGCTTCTTTTTAAAGTATAATTTTGACATTTGTACTAAAAAAATAAATATTTGTTTCTAATAAATTATGGAACTAACAAATCCAACAAAAAAAATCAGTCTCATTTGTCAACTGCATTTTGAATTTTGAGTCCCACAAGATTACTAAATAATAAATATAGCCTTTAAAAATTTAACATTTACTTACCATTCAGGCTAAGTGCTAATTAGTGTTTACTCTTTCTTTTATAGGTACAGTTTCAAGAATTGAGAAGACCAAGAAAGATGAGAATATCAAAATTAATAATTCGAAAAAACAATATAAACTGTATACAAATACATCCATGGAGAATAAAAGAAGTAGTGAAAAAACTTGAAATTTAAAAAACGATATATTTCAAGCATAAAAGTAAAGAAAAGGATTGATTGCTTTGCGTTTTGAATCTTCGAGAAAGTTTATCTAGCAAAAAATGAAAGTACTTGAAACTATTGAAGAAAAGTGATACGTCTGAAAAATTCCAATCCAAAAATTCTAACACCTTGTTCAGAAAACAAGGCATATTAATATATTTGAACAAGTAAATTCTTGCGTGAAGAATAAGAGAGCATTGAAAAGAACTAAAACATTCTGTGCAACATGTTGAAAAAATTTAATAAGCATCAACAAATGCTGTCAATCGTAGTATTAGAGTTTGGATTCCACATTCAGTGAGATGCTAAGTATGGCGCGTTGATATCAATATTTGTGTCTTCTTTTTTCAAATATTTCGCTTTAAAATCAATTCCTTAAAAAATTTCTTCAAGACTACCGTCTTGTGCTTCTCAAATGTGACATTAATATAAAATATTTTTACAATTTTTATCCTTTTTCCATTTATTTAGTACTGCTTGATTAGGCAGAAAATAAATTCTATACTCAGTCAGTTTAAATTGTATATGAAATACAGCTACCGACATCATAGCTTAAACATTGAAAGCACATGCCTTAGAAAAAATGTAAACAAATATACTAAATGTCTTCGCTATATTTCTTATTGATAATAATCAGTGCATTTCATCTAAAATTCAATAAGATAACTTAAAAATCCATATTTTAAGAATATTTCATTTAAATTCTTAAAATTTATCAATAAGTACAATTATAATTTTGTTTTATAGTAAATTAATATTTATTTTATTCAATGTATGAATTTTAGAAATTCAAAAAATATTCTCGTGAAACAAATTCAGTTTTAATATTAAAAGAAATTTTAAAAATACATTCGTCACGTTTTCTATTAAAAAATTATGTGATGATTTTTTATTTATCATTAAATACATATACAGAAAATTGTGTCATTCTGTATTTCTGACTTATCGCTAGCAAGAAATAATCCACATGGCACAGTTATAAATCATTTTTTTCAGTCATTACTAGTATTATCATTCTCGTGATAAAATCCTTTCTGCTAAATGCAAAAATATGAATAAAATTTAATGATCATTGTTAAAGTTGATAGGTTATACAATAAATAAAACATGGAAGATTTTAAGAACCAACTGGACTATGATTTGGGTTTTGAAATAACTGTACTTTGTGCAATACATCTATTTTTCCTATTATTATGTGACATCTTTTGCAATTTAAAGCAATTTACATTCATATATTTTAAAATAAACAAATTATTTAAACAATAGATTATTTTTTTTTATCTTTGTCGTGTTTGTTGTTGGTCTTGTCATCCTTTTTCCAATTATTTATATTTCAATTGACGTGTCAAAATAGAACATTAATTATTTTGAACTCTTACAGCTGTTAACAAAGTGACATGTTCAGGAAATTATTTAGGTGTAATGTGAGGCTATTTTTCTTGAATCTGGCAGTCTCGGCTAAGTCCACATTTGTTTATCGCCTTAAATGTTTCCTGAGTATTTCTGTGTTTCGCTTCGTTGGGATAACATTTGCGTATAGAACCGAGATTTGCATTCGTAACCTTAACCTACCGAAGAGACTTCAAGGTTGCATCGAATAATTTTTTTCACTAATTTTACTTTTATTGAGATATGAAACAAATTAGGACAACGAGGTCGACTCAACTAGAGGGTGTGTCGTCTTCTTCTTAAGCCAAGGTCCCCTCATAACTGACTTTATAACTGTTAATGTTCATAAAAATATGTGTGAAATCGAAACTTTTTCTTCCATATTTTCGTGGGAGAAAGTGATATTCGTTCATTTCAGATTTAATAGTTTTGTTTTGTTTGCTTAGTGATTTTTTTTGTATTTTTCTCTCACTTACGCAATGCGCAATTAAATTTGTTTATTTTGTTGATGCCTAAACATAAAAATCTTCTTGCAAATATGGTGAATTATTATCAAAACGAGGAGAGGGAAAATCAAATCAAAATTTGTGTTGAAAATGGGGAATCATACGATGTTTTCATATAACATTCTTTCTTATGAATTTTATTTTCGACAAATGAGATTCAGGTCTTGCAATACGTTTAAATGAAATGACGGTTATTTCATTATTGTCCTTAAAACAATAATAGTATTAAAAACTCAATGAAATATTAATTGAATGAAGAAGTGGAAGATGTAACAACAAAATTTAACAAAAGCTAAGAAACTGAATTTTGGTTACTACGCAATCCCTTAACATTATAAATGTTTTGGGATCTGTTGAGTAAGATTTCTGTATGTACACAAAAATATCGCAACTACATTCCTTAAAATGATTCACGTAATTGTAATAAATAATATTTTCAGTAAATAACTTAATCGAGTTTGAAAAGGACTGTAAATATCTGTTAATTAAAAATACTGCATTGTGAACTTAAAATTACACTTTAATGCTATTTATTTCTAATCCAATAAATTCATGCAGAGTATTTTCAGTTTTAGCATGGATTACATTCTTATAACCTTTTTCAATAAATAATTGAATCTTATTTTTGAGGAAAATTTGAATAATATAGTATACATCAGAGCAATGGTTTTATGTATATGAAATCATAATTTTGATACCGATTTTTTTTAGTACTTTTTTTAATTTTCTGAGATTACAGTAAGATTAATTTAAGCTAAATTTAAGATTTGCATTTCAATTTTTCTACCTCAGAGTTAGGTGTGAAAAGCAATTAACACAATTCTTCTTAAAGTTATTTATTTCAAGTTTCTATCATTCGTTTCCTAAATATGTATACATTATTAATCTGTCTAATAAACTAAAAGATTTATTTTTAACATGATCACAAGATATGGACAATTTCTCTTTCATGGAACATATCATAATGTACTCTCATCACCTGTGATGTTTATAGATGTTAATTACTACGTTAATTGCCTACCTCATACCCGCATCTTTAAATTTTTTATCCAATCAGCCTACGTCACGCATGTCGTTTCAATTACATATAGGGCGTATAACTTTTGTCTGTGAAAGTGGGTGCTAATTTCTAGAACACCCAAATAGCTGCTTTCCTCCAATTATTTTTCTCTGCCAAGTTGCACCTAAGCTGTTAAGGCCAACTAGGTACAAAGCTTGTTTGTGGGTGGGAATGAAAATAAAAGATTTATCCAATTATTAAGTGAAGGTGGTGAAATGACTGGCATAAAAGGTTTCTTCAAATTATGATCAATTTTCGCAGTTCGTCTTTCTAAATACGTTTTGCTGAATCATTTACTATAAAACAGTATATTTTAAAGTATTCTTGTATTATATATGCGCTAATTTTTATGCAAACATTGATAGAGTATTCTATTAAACTTTTTAATTTAATTGGACTAACGGATTTTTTTGAGTATTACGCAAAGTTAAATAATTTAAAATCTATGCATTATGTTAAATCTGAAAGGTATAAACTTGTATCTCTGTTTATGATTTTATTTCATTTACATGTTAACACGGTTTTAATACTGAAAATAAAAGCATTTGATTCCTGCATGCTAAGCAAATATAAAAGAATAAGTTGCATGATAGTTTTTATTAATTGTTGATGAAGCTGTCGACCATTCTTTTCATTGGTTAATATTGTTTATCCATGAAAATTACTTTTAATATGACTCTAATACAACAAAAACAATATTCTTCTTAAGATTTTCATGGTACATTTTCAAAATCATATGGGCTATCGCTAATACCAAAGCATATCAATAATTTGGCAGCCTATTTTAACTTTAATTAATGAATGATGATTCTGCGAAAATGTGAATCTGGAATGATAGCTAGTAATTCATTCTAAAGAGGCCCGTAAAAGTTATTCCTACTCATGTGATTCGAGAAATTTTTAAACATCGTGAATGAGGAAACATAATTGATAAATCTTTTATTTATGATCAGGGCGTATCCCTAAGCAATATTCCAGTGATTCTACCAAGGTCATCATTTTGTACACTCTTTACAGTAATATGTATTGGCCTTGCTTAATCATCATTCATTGAGCAGCAAAATAAACACTGAGAATTTTATCGGCAAATTTATGCTTCTACCTTTTTTATGTAACTGTAAGAACTGTTTCTTAAAAATAGTTTTTTTTATAGAATAATTAGTTCCTGCTTCATGTAATGAAATACTTTGAGCTCCCCCAAACAAACTCAAGGGAGTTTCATTGACTATTTTGCATAAAAATGCATATTTTGCTCACAATTCAATATAATAAGATTATCAGATGTACCTTTATTTCTGATGTATTTTCATACTTAAATTTTAATTATAAATCGTTAAAAGTTACATTTGGTATTCAATAAGAATTTGGAAGAAAATTTAGCTCTTATTGTATATCTATATTATATTATAGAACTAACTATTGAATTTAATATATGTAAATGTATTTATGATTGGAATATCAGTACTATTTTAAATGTTTGAATGTGACTATTTATCAAACTAGAATAGGTATTCAGCAAATAATAATTGCATTTAAGTGCTATAATTGTATCGACAAATTTTATTTCGAATTGTTCTTTATTTACAGCAACACTTCATTAAAATCCTTTTGGTACAACATTAAAATTAATTTATTGCTTACTACAAGGATTAAATATTATTTTTGCATTTCTGTGGTTCTTTTCATAAACATTAAAAATATCTTTACCTCTTAACCTTAATATTCCAAGCACCTTTGCATCAAAATAAGTAACGACATTTTTTGAATCACGAAAGAGTCTTATGTCAATAAGTATTTTGTTTTGTCTTATTTTTCTTAAAATGGTTAATTAATTCCCCTTTCAATGCATTTTTTTTCATTATCTTGTTATAAAAATCCATTTTCCTTGTCAAATAGAAACCTGGCACGAAGAACTCAAAATAACAAGAGTATAATCAAGTGAGGGAAATTGTGAACAATGAAATCGATTTCATGTCTTGAATAGGTTACAAATAGCGTATGACCTTAAATTATAGAGATAAGAAAAGTCTTTTCAAATATGTTTCTATTACTCAACGATTTTAGTCCAATGTTTAATCTGTATTTTCGAATCTTTTCCTGCATCAGTAATTAATGTCATTTCACTGACGCATAATAAAATGATATATCGTCACAACATAAATCGAAAGACATCAAACATCGTTGAGCATTAGTAACACTTGATCCACTCATTTATTTATTACTTTAGAAACATTTTTGTCTTGACGATAATAAAATAGCTTCCTTCTTACCACTCATCAAGAATATTGAAAGTTAAATTGTTTTCCGTCTTCTAATAAAAGGTTAACTTTTGAAACAGATTCTTTTCATCTTACTTTCTCTCTTTCGTAATGTTCATTTTTTGTTTAGAATTGCTTTCAATGCTCGTAGTAAATTTCCATTCTTCACTATGTCAAATATGATGGTATTTAATGCTGTGTTCATTAGACAACAACGTTTTAGTAGATAATCTTTTAAATTTAATATCGCTGATAATAATGAAAAATTTTGTAAATACTGAGGCTTATGATATGCAAATTTTATACCAATAAATTGAAAATTTTTATGTTTCATTACATAGATATAGCATTTTTGTATTTGTTGACGATTCAATGTTTTTTTTTATATTTTACTATTAATAAAAATTTATTTAAGATGCATAAAACTAATTTAATTTATAAACATTGCTATTATTAAATAATATATAAATGAAGTATAAGAGAAATTTTTATAATGTTTTTATATTTATTTGAATTGCTGTTACTTGCTTCATGTGTTTATGTAATAAATAATCAGTCATACGAGTTACCTTATTAAATAAGAAATAAATAATAGAAATTACATAAAAACGCATTGTACATAATTTATTTCAAATATTTATGTAATTTGTAATTTTTTTTAATCCAAATTTCTATTAAATTTTGAAATGACTAAATTTTCATAAAATTTAACTACACTCGTTATTGTGAATTGGTATTTATAGCCTTATCTAATGTTATATTTTTAAAACCGAAGAATATCCTTTAAATTATGTGAGACGTTTAAATTTTCATTGCGTATATGTAATTAAAAACTAATTAAAAAACAATACCTATATAAGCAAAGCTTAATAGTTACTGTTTTTTTTTAATTTTGTAAAAGATACCGAAAATTTGTCACTTAACATATACATTTAATATACATTGTGGCATATTAAAATGAGGTTTATGGGATTATGTATTAGTAATTGTTTACAATCAGGAAATGCTTCTTTATCGAAACCAAATATCTAAGTTCATTCGTCTCGCTGCTGTCAACCTAAATGGAAAACCCAGAATTTTGACTTGCATGCATATTTTATAAATTTGTGCCATAATAAAGTATATAAGGAAGTACTTTTAAATATACATGCGACACAAATGAATAGGAAAAGATATGGATATAACATTTTATGGCTAATTTTTTCTTTTAGAAACTCCTAATCAGATTGAGTGTGACATCAGGCCATATCATAATCACGATCAAGGGAACGCCTTGTTTAAAATTACTTTTCAATTGATAGACTTTTCAACCTAAGCTATTTTAAACACTTTTCAAAAATACTTTTGGTTCTTGTGAGTGATAAAATATGAGTAAAAGCGTGACGGTTCTTAACGATCTTATTTGCGTAATACATAGAATAAAGTACTTTCGTTTTCATCATTATTATTCACGGTAAAGTGGACAGGATTGTGACACCAGTTTAAACAGTGTTTCCATATTTAGAGTAAAACCTAACTAGCTAGAAGCTATTCTGTTGAGAGAAAATACTTTTGAGATTCGCTATAAGCATTTTGTGTAGTTCTTAATTTCAAGTATATATACAGAACAAATAATATTTAAGTGCGTGAATATGATATGGTGAGAACGGGAAATTAATAATTTAAATATTAAATTATAAACCAAAAATTTAACATATATTTCAGTATAATGCTTTATTCGAGAGAATTATATATGTAATATATATCTGTACAATATCTACAGTTTCGTTTTGCTCATATTAAAACAATATAATTATTGGCTTAAGAAGTTTCTATTTTCTAAACTGAAGTTCTCTTGAATGTTATTTGCAAATTTAAACTGAAATGATTTACTTTATTTTTAAACAAATTGTTATTAAATTTACCATGAAGAATTAATTTAATAGAATCTCATTTGTATTGCAGTCATTCTTTGGCCGAACATACAACAATCTGGCGGCATTAGGAGAATGCAAAAATAGTGGACAATGTGTCATCAACAAGAAAAACAGAACATCTTGTAAGAGTTGTAGGCTAAAAAAATGCTTGCTCGTGGGAATGTCAAAGAGCGGTAAGTACATGATAATTCCTCTTATAACAGAAACTCGTTCTTTAGTATTCTTGCAATTTATGGCCGAATTTAAAAACTATAATTTAATTCGGGAAATGTAAAAATGATCCAAAATCAGCTGTTACAATTTTTGAAAATCTATTATCTGAGTGTGTCCTACTTGGCTTACGTTACTTTTAGAATTCATTACAATTTAATAAAAATTTCACAAATAATTCAATGGCAATTAAGTTCAAAATGTATTTGTCTGAAATAAGTTAACACCGTATATCTGTCTTAATATAAATTAATTAATCAACTGTATATGTGTCCTAAATTTTGATACATTTCTATTAAAGTAAAATGACGGTAATACAGAAGTTTTAGTAAAAAAAATAAATAAATAAATATGTAAGATCTAAAAATAGTTTGGGAAACTATGATAATAAACAAAGCATTATAAAAATTTTGAAACGGTTTTAATAAAAATATTTGAATGTTAAAATAACTTTAAATATGAACCTTATAAATATCTTAAAGATAGTTTCTATTATAATTGTAAACATAATGTTGGGGAAATTTAACAACTAAAAATATTTCAGTGTCATCATGTCTTTTATTTATCACACTGAAATCATTCAAACCATTCACATATTTGGTTAAAGCTAAGATAAGTTATAATAATATGAGTTGTTGAGATATTAATCGATTTAAAATTTGATAATATTTTGGAAGAAAAAATTTGAATTTCACTTTAAGATGAAATGCGTCTTACAGTTAATCTTTTAAACTATATTTTAAAAATATTTTTGTTTGTATCATTAAGTGTCAAGAATAATTAATTGGTAATTGCATTAAAAAATCGTTACAAAATTCTAGTATGATATCATGACTAAATAAATTAATTATATATGTGAGAAATGTAAAATCGCCATTAGAGGGCGAATACAAAAAAAAAAGAGAGAGTTGATGTACGTCGACCGAGTGAGTCGATCATAGAATGGAGAAGCACGATATTGAATAAATTTGTTATTTGTTACTGAATTGCAGTCTTTTTTTATTAAAACGTCCTGACATAGTTACGTGTAGAAGTAATTCTAGTAAGAAATTTAAAATAGATGATACACTTAACTAACATTTCAGAAGTGGGATTATGTTTACCTTTTTTGAGAGTTATTACGTTGGTTTTCGTTTCGATACGGATTCATGTTGCTGTGAATTATAAGAGGGAATAGGCTCCATCTTTATCGAATTCATGGATATAAGGATTAATTCTGAGTGAAATAATCAAGAATTTATGATGGAAGATTTTTGAAGCTACAACGAGTTACATCAACATTGGATAAAAACGAAAGTATAATCAAGTGAGTTATCTTTTTTTTTATTTACGCTTTTGATTTCTGCTTTGTTTAACATGGCTTCGTTTCTGGCGAAAGGAAAAAAGATAGATTTAATTACTTTAGCTACTGAATTGGGAGAAAACGTTCCCCAAGATTGTAAAATAATAGAATTAAAGAATATAATTATTAATTCAAAAAATTACGAGGAAGAATTTGTTAAAATTTTATTTGATAGAATAATCGAAGAAAGGAAACAGGATGAAGAGTCAGCTCGAATTTCTGAGATAGAAAAATTACGCTTACAAGAAGAAAATGCAGCTCGCGAGTTTGAGCTAGAAAAATTACGTTTGCAAAATGAAAATGCATTAGGAAATGCAAATAATTCGAATTCAGAAAGACGCGATTCTTGCAGCTTGCAACAGCTTATACAAAAATATGATGTGAATGAAGGCGATATACGTTTTTATCTTATATTATTTGAAAGGCAAGCACGGCGAATAGGTTTAGATGAAGCTCATTGGGTTTTTCATCTTCTAGGACTTTTACCATACGAAATAACTCATGTGTATTGCCCGCGAACCGGACGATAAAGCAAATGATTACTATCACATCAAAGAACTTTTATTAAAAAGATTCAAATTAAGTGCAGAACGATTTCGTCAGAAATTTTATGAACATTCACGTACAATTAAAAATACATGGAAAGATTTTACTTATGAGTTACGAAATTATTTTAATGAGTGGTTAGATGGTCTTAAAATTAGAAACTTTGAGGAACTTAAGGACTTAATTATTACGGAACAAATAAAGAAAAGTGTTTCTCCCACAATTCGTAATCACTTTATAGATGAATGGACTAACTTCACTAATTCAGAAAAATTAAGTGAAAAATTAGATTCATATGAGAATGTTAGAGTCGGAATAAAGTCTTATGTCGAAAACAAAAACCCGAAATTTATTGAGAAAAGATCTTATTTTGATAATTGTGTAAGTAAATTTAATGAGCGGTGTAAAAATGAAAATTTCAAAAGCGAATTAAGAGAAAATCGCGAGTTTAAAAGGTATCCGAAAAATGAGTGTTTTTATTCGAAAGAAAAACGAAACAGTAATTTTAACTCTCGCAGTGATACAAGTAGCATTAAATGTTTTAACTGTAATGATTATGGACATATTTCTAAAGATTGTCCAAAAGAAAGAAAAAGTTTAATTTGTAAAAAATGTGGTGGAACTGGACATACCCAACGATATTGTTTGAAAAACAAAGATAAAAACAGTTTGACTGTGAACGTTGAAAATCTATCCCCGTTAAATGCTTATATGAAAAACGCAAAAATAAATAATTCTGAGAATTCGATAAATAGTTTAATAGATACGGGATCGAGCATTTCTTTAATTAAGAAATCAGTTGCAGTTAAATTAAAATTGAATATAATTCCATTAAGGAGAAAATTGTTTGGATTTGGCTCTACTGCAGCATCCGCTTTCACTCTTGGGAAAAGTCAAGTGGAATTAAATATCGACGCCGTCAGCGCAACACTTGAAATATTTATTGTGAATGATGATACTATGGCGTTTGACCTAATTGTAGGAAGAGACTTTCTAGATAAAACAGAAATTGCGTTCGCCCGAATTGGCTCTAAATTGCACATCTGGTATTCGAATAGTATGCCGTTTTCTCAAGTGGAAATTGAATCAAAACATCAACAAATAAAGCTAAAAACAGAAGAACCTCTTGTAATAGAAAAAAATTGCGTACATTTTATTCAGGCGAAAACGGAAGATATGAAAAACGGTCTTGTACTGTTAGAAGGAAAAGAAATAAATTTCGATTCTGTTTTTGAAATTAAAAATGGTAAAACGATGATTCCTATTATGAATAATGGCTCTTGTGACCTTAAGTTAAAAGAAAACCAATGTCTGAGTAGGGTAACCGATATTTCGCAAAATTGGAACTTAAAATCTGAATACATTATTCCATTTAATAATTTTTGCAATGTAACTGAAGATGCAATATACACTGTAAATAAACATAAATGCGCAATTAAAATAGATGATATTAACTTTGATAAAACTATTTCTTATGATAAAAAGTTAGAAATTGTGAAATTAATTAATGATTATAGAGATTGTTTTGCATTGAATATTAATGAATTAGGTTGTACTACGTTAACCAAGATGGAAATAAATGAAGTTCCAGGAAGTAAACCAGTTTGTTTACGTCCCTATAAAACAAATGCAGCTGAGAGAAATTCTATTAAGAATATTGTTAAGGAGTGGAAAGAAAACAAAATTGTTTCCGAAACAAGATCACCTTATGCCAGCCCAGTATTGTTAGTTCGAAAAAAAACTGGAGAGGATAGACTTGTAGTAGATTACAGAAAATTAAATAATCAAACAATTAAAGATAAATTCCCTTTACCCAGAATTGATGATTTATTAGAGTGTCTTGGTGAATGTAATATTTTCACGACATTAGATTTAGCTCATGGTTATTTACAAATACCATTAACAGAGGAAGCTAAGTTAAAAACTGCTTTTATCACCCCAGATGAAACAGGTCAGTTTGAACGTATGATTTTCGGTTTGGCAAATGCACCTTCAGAATTTCAGAGATTAATGTATCAAGTATTGGGACCACTGTTAAATAAGAAAGTTTTGTGCTATTTAGATGATATTCTGATACCAGCTAAAAATTGGACTGATATGATTGGACGAATAAAAGAGGTTTTTGAGAGACTTAGATCTGCTAATTTGACATTAAAATTATCAAAATGTGAATTTGGTAAAAAGGAAGTAGACTTTTTAGGATTTATTGTTAATGGAGAAGGAATAAAACCAGGAATGAGAAAAGTAAAATCAATAAAAGAATTTCCAACTCCTAAGAATATTCATGATATTCGTAGATTTTTAGGTTTAACTGGTTATTTTCGGAGATTTGTGGAAAGATATGCTCAAAAAGCAGAACCTCTCTCACGACTCTTGCAAAAAGAAGAATCTTTCAAGTGGGAAGAAGAGCAAGTACAGTCATTTCAATTTCTGAAAAATAGCCTTACAGAGCAACCTGTG
>JAPDSC010002623.1:456358-486893 GCA_026290005.1 Latrodectus geometricus
ATTATTATTATTTTGTACGTATTCAGAATGTTTATTAATAGTAAAAAATTAGTTGGTATTATTATATATGTTTAAAACATCTTTTTTTTAAAAAAAAACTTTATATGATAATTTTTTTTACTTTTAATGGAAAATGTAAATTTATTGTTAATGATAATATAATATTTGTTTGTGTGAATGAAAAATAATGATTATTTCTCTAATATAAATATAGTTATTATTAACTTGAATTAATCTAGTATTAACTGCTTTATATCATTGTGTTGTTTAGCTATGTAGCAATGCTAATGTTAAAGAAATTTGTATTAATTAGTAAATAAGTTTAAATTTTTTAAATTGCCAATTGAGGACAATTGTAAGGTCAGTCTGGCCGAATGTGAGAAATGTAAAATCGCCATTAGAGGGCGAATACAAAAAAAAAAGAGAGAGTTGATGTACGTCGACCGAGTGAGTCGATCATAGAATGGAGAAGCACGATATTGAATAAATTTGTTATTTGTTACTGAATTGCAGTCTTTTTTTATTAAAACGTCCTGACATAGTTACGTGTAGAAGTAATTCTAGTAAGAAATTAGTTTAGTTGACACACGTAGCTTACATATATTTTCCTCTAGGAAGATATTTCTTTGGTATTATTCTCTTAAAATATATCTTACAATTTTTTTATTTAATCTTTTTTAAAATTAAGATTAGTCATGTGATATTCAGCATTCCATCATTCCCGACCGTGTTACTGCTATCGAAAACAGAATTAAGTTTTTATTTTTGAGGAAAATAATTCTCTTACTTTCTTTTTGTTCGTTGTAACGCATTTTAATAAGAATGTATTACAGCATTTATTCTGCGTTGCTAACATCAATCAATGGAAAATTGTAATAATTAATGCTGCAACTCAATTTCTTTAAAAAATTCAATGATTCTTGTTTTGTGGGATACGTGAGGACATTTAGAAATGACCCAACCCCCGATTTAAAAGAGCCTGCGCAAGGGTCATAGCGCGCAGGGTAAAGCCTGTCACGAGCTTCTCTAGCAAAGGTCAGGCATAAGGTTAATTGTGTTAAGCTCAGTCTTAGCAATCCTCTCTTCTTTCCTTTGTGATAGGGTCAGGGCCCAAAATAATAATCATACGGAAGGAACAAAAATGTATTATATCTCGAGGAGGATGATGAATTCTGAACGAAAAATAGGGATGGCATATAAATTTTGGAACACTATTGGTGTCTTCCTCTGCTTGTTTTTTAATCAATGTTGACTTAAGGTGTTTAGTTAGTCTGTACCTTTTAAATATCTTACGTTTTTAAAACCATATTTACAAAGCGGAGAGGAAAAGGGTCAATTAATTTCCAAAAAGAAGAAAAATAAGTAAAATCGTAGATATTTGAAAAAAAAAAAAAAAGAAAGAAAGAAAGAAAATTGTTCCAACTGAAACATAAAATGACTTTTATTGATTTTTCTTTACTTAAGCGAAAGTTCTGAGAATGTGAATTTTTAATTAAAGAAAAAGTTTCTTTTTCAACTTGTGAATATATTTTTTCAATACACTGTAATATAATTTGAAACTTTTTTTGTAATTCTATATGTATGAAAACTAATACAGAGTTTGAAAATCCTTACTTTTTTAGTTTTGTAATTTAACATTACATATTTTAAATATTTAAAAGGACAACAGTTTCTGTGTCTTCCTTTTATATGTTTAATTATATGTGAAATCTGTGGTTACAAAGAGAATTCTAATTCTTCTGCAATCTGAGTATTTCCAAAGTATGAGTTTTATGATTTATATGTGGTACAAAATATTGGCACCTTTTTATTTTTTGTAATATCAATCAGGAGATTTGCTTATTGTATGTGCAATGCTTTATTTTGAAAATCTAATAGTGCATTGGAAAAAAATCGTTTCGTTTTTTAAAAATGAATATTTATAACTTTTACATTTATTTCATTTAATTTTCAATTTTTTTCATATATATCAACAAAATCAAAAGATTTATAAATAAACATATGACTGGAAAATAAGACAAAACAATTATTATCTTAAAAGGATAATAATTATAAACCTGTAATAAGCTAAAATTTAAAAAAGCGCATTGCTTAAAATTTCTCTTAATTTATTAATGGTATCCATATAAATCAATGCTTGTATGATATTGGAAATTTAATTCAACAATTTAAGAGATTAAATTGAAAAAAGGCATTCAACATAAGATTTTTATAATTATCGGTTCACATTAAATTTTATTTTCGTAGAAAATTTTCAAATCCTTGAACCTTATAGCGTATTGTCAATGTACTTAAAACTTAAACTTACCAGTCAAAAATAAAATTTACTTGATCGTAACAGCAAAAAATGAAAAAAATTTAATTTGTATCTTATTTAAAATATTAATTTAAATTGTCATAGTTTGGGTTATATTTAAGAAAATATAAAATCCTGTTATATATTTAATGTAAAAAATATTATGGACAAGAGGTATTATTACCCTCTAAATTTCACACAGGAGAAAATTTAATATGACAACTAAGAAAAAATTATTATCACTGATTGACCTAAGCAAGATTTCAAACTTATATGCCTTAAATAAATGTATATTATTTGAGTACTAAAAGTAATTTATATAAAAACGTATAAAAACATAATAAAGTGTCAAGGAAAACTAATTAAAACTATTGCAATGCGGTTATAAAATTATTTATTAATATTCATTACCACTATAAAATGGAACAGGAACTAATTTAGCAAGTATAATTATTTAATTCATCTCGGGAGATTCATTTGCTTGTTTTGATTTCCTTAATGAAATAAAATGAACAGAGAAATGACATTTATACCATTGCAATAATTTTGCATGCCCATATAATTCGCTATAAATTCCAATGGGAAGTTCAACAAACTTCGCGTTCATTTCCCAATTTATTTTGAAAATGGGAAAGTGTAGTGACAAATATATAAGAATAAACATTTATATAAACATTTGACTTTCATATTTGCATTAATAACACTTAGAGTATCATATACTTAAAACACTAATGAACTGCGTTATATTTGAGATATTCCTTTAATAAAAGATAGTAAAAACGTCTGTACAATATGTTTGTTTTGATTAAAGTGGGAGTGTAACATCTTTTTTGTATACTTTCTAGGAACATAATCACAACAACAAGATTATTTTTTTCAGAAATTTTGAGATAATATAATGTGACCTATATTTTATCGTAATTTTATATCTGGCTGATCCCTTGCAAATTGTAATCCTTAAAGGTGGGGCGCGTAACGTAGAAAGAGTGAATTCATTCTACCTTCTTATATTTGAATCGTGATTCTCCAAATTATAACGTAGGTGTCTTTAAAAGATAATGGAGCCGTGAGTTTACAGACTCCCTCATATATGTTCCTTTTAACCAACACGTTATGATTATCCTTCTCGCATCTCATCGATATCGCGAACGTCTTTATTTAATCGATTGGATGAAAATAGCATTTCTCCCCCTTATTTATTTATTTATTTTTATACCCGCTATTAATAATATTCCACTGTGAAATATTGCCTTACTAATGCATTATATCCGCATGGGGTGTTTAAGGACTAAATGAGTTGAGATGAAAAGTGGGTTTCAACAGACCCAAGGTCGGATGATTTCAGATTGAAAGACGTGATTGCCCGTGTGGATCACGGAAGTGGGCATGTCTGTTAGGTGCATGTTTTTATTTTTTTGCTTGGGAATAAATAATGATAGAATTTATTCAAACAACACCTTTAAAAATTATTTATTAGGATGAGTTTCTAATTTGACGGGGAGATTTTATCTACAGAGTTTGTAGTAGAGAATTATTTTATTTCATTTTACTCTGGTGGAAGTCAACACTATGCACAGAAATGTATGAAATTTCCCAAACTTGAAATACCTTAGTTTATACTTAGAATGACTCAAACCAGAAATAATTGTTTCTAGAAAGCAGAAAAAGAGAAACAATGATCCACTTTTGAAAATTCAATTTAAATTCTAAAAAAGTATGTTATTACATTGGCATATATCTTGGTGTTGATTTAACTGATACACATGATTTGAAATTAATGATTTTCAATTAATCAAGTGGAATTACTGATATTTTTAAAATGTAGTTATGATTTATTTTTAATAATCAAGTTTTAAAGTTGAGACAATTTTTTGTAGATTAATTTGTTTGGTTATTTTTACATCCCATTTCAAATAATCTTAAAAATTGTGATTCCTTATCAATCTAATCAAAGAAAGTCTAATAGGTTGTAGAAAATAGCCGTTTTAATAAGTTTTTGATTTCCAAATAAATTTATGATATTTGTATTGAAACATTGAAAATTTACAGATAAAAATTTTTTTAGTAATTGTAAAATATAACATTTGGATTAAAAATGACCATATCTATTAACTACCTGCAAGTCAATTATGTAAATTTTTTAGAAGTGACTATTTATTAATCATTTTCATTAATAAATAAAATTTAGAAATATATATTCAAAATGTTTACAATGTATTTTTATGGTGAAATTGTAAAGTACCTTAAAAGATTTTTGGCATAGGGCGTGATCGATCTTAAAAATTTCTGATAAAGGATGTGGAGATCTACAACTAAACGGGTTCAAAATTAGTTTCTTCATCCACCAAAAGTTTATAATCGAGAAAATGGCTAATAAAACGATAAATAAAATTAATCAAGATTTTTTTTATTTTGTCAGTATATTAATAATTAAGATATTATATAATTAATTATTCATTTACCTTTTTCAAATCTATGCAAGAAACAGTGAAATATGTTTATTGTATATACTTATTATTAACTTTCATTAGAAAGCTTCACGTAAAAAGATATTCAAACAAATAATTTTGTTTTCCTGTTCTCTTTTATGATAATATTCGATTTTCATAGTATCGACACTAAATCTGCTCATTAACAAGTGTTGCTAATTAGTTGAGAGCAATAAATATCAAGGTTCCAATGGTATTAAATGTACGATGTTAAAAGAGACATAAATCTTACCTTTTACGACTTAGGAAACATAATGAAGGTGATGCTTTTAATGTGGATTCTAGAAAAAGAATAATAATAGATGTATGATTTCACCATTTCATTTGCTCTAGGATTTCTGGTTTTACGTAGTATTCTTTCATTACTTCAATATTTAACTAAAACAATATAACATGAAATTGTTGTTATATATGTTTTAGTCTGCTTCCAAAAAGTTAGATTTTTATAAGTGGATAAAACTCTACAATAATCAATGACAATTTTTGTTCAATAATTTAATGCATTAAAATATTATTCGAAACTCATATGAGTTACATATAATTGTTTAGAGTAACATGCCAATTAAAAATATTTTACTTTAATTTTTTTCTGGATTTTTTTGAAGGAAAATAACTTCTTATTATATTTGTTTACATTAAAAACAGTTTACACATTCTGCTATATTAAATCTTTTGTTATGGAACACAATGCAGTATTTTGCTTTTCACTTTTATATGGTGGAATCGGGTTTCCTTACAGTTTTTTGTAGCTGGATTAATCCTATTTTTAGAGCAGAAAAGAAATACAATTAAAGCCCACATTCCTCTTTGATGACCCCAGCCCTTCTCTATTTTGCAAAACTGTTGCATTTTGATACTCCTAGTATAAACAAGAATTAAAAAGTACGTACCGAAGAAAATTAGGTCTCCCGATTTAGTAAAGATGACCGTGAATACATGTTTAATGACATGTGTTGGGCTATATTTAACTTGCATAAGCTAGAATGAAAAGAAAATAAATCCATTATCATAAATCCGTGGGATCACAGGTCGTGATCTCAGTGGCGCATTTTTGGAGTGTATTTTCCCCTTCGCTTGCCTATTTTTTAAACATATAAGGCGGCTTTTGTTAGAAAATGAAAGAAAGAACGTTTCGTTCCGGAAATAGCTGTAAAAAGGAAGAGAGTATGTTCACGAATTGTAGGAGAAAGAGTTCTGTGAAAAACTCGACCTGAATGATGGTGGAATCCACTATAATCAACCCCATCATCTTTTAACTTTGTGCATCAGATCGTGTTTTACCCGTGGCAATAGGTGTGGTCATGTTTCATATTAGCATTGTATTTTAATTATAAAGTACAAAAACCTTAACATGTGCTACTCACATTAAAAGTTATACTTTCATGGTAAATGTTGTATTTCTCTAATTTTAAGCATTTTATTCGTTTTCCTTTTTGCACGTGTATAATTTTTTGATATTTTTAAATGATTATTTTAATTCAAAATAATTCAAAATTATTTAAGCTTGTCGTACTTACAGAACACACAAGTCTACTGTTACCTAAATTCTTTAGCAGTCTCAGTTATTATTTAACTTAATGAAATCTTCTGTGGCAGTTTATCGAAACAAAAAATAATACCAAAGTGTAAAAAATTACTTTCATGACTAATAAGATGTTTTATCAGATGAATTTATGTTTTAATTATATTTAGTTTATTTATTGAAATATAAGGTGAGTTATTGAGCTACTTATAGTAGATTTTTCAATAAATAAAATTTAATTATATTTTCTTTCAGGTTCGAGATACGGGCGACGATCAAATTGGTTCAAAATACATTGTCTTATTCAAGATCAAGCAGAAATGACCAGCAGACTTACTGACCAAGGTGTGCTATCCAACAACCATTATGATGCAAAAGATATGGTACACCATTTTCGTTCCGAGTTCAGTGATGTTCCACTGCCTAGTAATGGACATTCGAATAGAGGGTCGCCTTCTTCCGATCCAGGAACCATGGATACAACTACCAGTCCTATCTCTTATAATTGTTTTCCTTCCAAAAGTTCAACGAACGGTTATTCTAATGGGTATACTATGTATGATGCCAGTAGCCCTACGTATGAGAGGAAAGAGAACGTAGCGTTTCATCCTCATCATCACCATCTTCCTTTGTCACCAGTATCTCCCCTTCACCCCAGCAAATTTTTCTTCCATTCGGCTAACAGTAGCTTTTTCGCTAAGAACTTCAGCTCACTGCCTAAAGTGTTTAGTCCAGAGATGAATTATTCTCCACCTCATAGACTTCTGGGTGTGCCAAGTGGCATTCTGACAAATCCAGTCCTCAATCCACATCGTGATGCAACATTGGCCAATACAGAGAATTTCAGAGACATTCCTATGCAAGAAACACCTATAGATTTGTCTATAAAAAAGCCAGAAACTCCCAATTCAGATGCTACTGTTGATGGTATGAATGGCAATGAAGAAGAATATATTAACATGGACGATAATGATGACAATGACAAAACTTCAGCCAGATCAGAAACTCCCTTAGATTTAACTTCCAAAAGAGCTGTATCATGTTAAATTCTTTTGCTTAAAAAATGAGAAGCTAATTGTTGTTATAATTTTTTAAAAACATTATTGTTATTGTTGTGTTTTTAAAGTAATTCTTTTTTTTGTTTTCAAAAAGATACTGAATTTTCAAATTTTTCATCTTTAAAGGTGCTACTATAAAAAGTAGACAATCATAGACTTCATAAGATTATGGCGATTCATTTCGTCAATCAGTATTAAAATATTTGAGATTTATGTTTATAAACTCTACTTACGTGGCCAGTTTCAATGTGATTTCTTCTTCATTAACTTATACGTTAACGATCACCAAAGCAAGGTGATATTAAAAAACGTTGTGCCTAACTAAGTCATAAAATGTTTGTGATTGAAACTGAAGAATTATGTAGATAGTTGAACTTCTCTTAAGCAAATTACTTATTTGAAATGTAAAGAGGTGTTGTGTATGTAGAACCCACCTTGTACAGTACTTTTATGAGCATTATTTTAATACTATTTACAGTTGAGTGCCTATTCAATTCTACTGTAATTACATACATTCCTATAAAATTGATATTTGTTTGCACTTTATGTGAACAAATAGTGTTAATTATTTGTACGATGCTGTTTATATCTTTTGTTACCTTTTGTTTATCAACAAGTGCCGTTTTACTAATGCCATATAAAGATGTACTTTATAATCAGACCTACCTCTCTATTCCATATATCGTATTATATATATGGATTAGATTTCTGGGATATATTTGAATTTATTTTTCATTGAAAATAAAAGTATCTTTGAACACAATACTTCAATTAAAACTTTTTTGGAAAAGAAGATTATTTATTTTATGTATAAATATTATGATAACACGTTTGTATAATTTTATTATTTAATTCAAGTACCATCATTTATATATCACATAAGAAACAAATTTACATTTCTTCGCTTTATTTCTTTTAAAGATAACGAATAATTCGTAACATACGTCACAAACGTAAGATTAAAGTAGGCGATTATCAGCAGTCAAAGAAGTAACATGCGCAAGTATAAAATCTATTTATTAATTCTTGTAATTCTCAAAAAGTTATGGTAGTAAATCACGCAATCATTATACCAAATGCTTTTATATGTTTCGAGTTTTACAGTTTCCTGTAATGCAATTCAGAGCTTTTATTTTCTCGGAAACAAAACATAATAAAAACACATTTCTCCAGCTAAATTGAGAAACAACCTTGCATGCAGGTAACAAAAAGAAAAGGGTGCTATTTCATCAATAAAATTGAATTTCTTTCTGGCGAAAAAAATTACGAAGTTAGGTCTCATTTTGGGTCGGTAAAATTTATAAGCATGACCATCCATTGTTTAGAGAAAGTGAAAGCAACAAACACTTTAAATCTTCTTGCGTTCTACAGAAGATTAGCCAATAACTCTCCCTTCGGAAGATGTATGTCAATAGGTTGACCGCCACGGTCTGAATATCTCTGAGACTCATCATTCTAAAAATCCATTTTTTCCACAAGTTCTGACACGGTTTTTTACCTTCCGAAAGAACAATCTTCATTGTTTCCATCAGGACATCTCAGCGAACTTTATGTTTTATACATATGACGACATTGCGGGAGCATAATTTTTGACATCAGCTGTGATAAAGAGAACATATATGAAAATTACTTCATTTGCTAACGCCTTTATCTGCGTGATTAAGGGAATAAAAATACATGCGGTATCAAAATAATTCAACTGCAATGAAGCGCTTTGTTTTTTTAAAAAATAAAATATACACCACCCCAATAAAAACTTGAATGTTTGAAGAATTTCAAAATGTTGAGCTTTTTCTCACAGCATTATATTTGTTTATTTTTTTAAAAAAAATTTATATTAAAGTTTTCTGTTTTTGCTATTGGACAAACTGGATGTTTAGAAAAGAATATTTTAGTGTAAAATTCTCTGTTTTTTGCAAATATGTGTGATCAAACTGTTATTTTTGTTATTATAGGTGATAATTTATATTAAATTTTTAAATCAAAAATAAAACTATATGTATATATAAATCTTATAATCAAAAATATGCATATTTAATATAAATATTTTTGTGTTATTATCTTGTATATTGTTCATATATTTTTAATCAAATTATTTTAATAAAAATCAAAATTTACAAAAAGAGAGAGAAAAAGATCAAAATAAGAAAAATTAATTTTGAAATTTTTATTTCACGTAGAAATATAATATTATTGACCTTACGTTTTTGTGTACGTAGGAGTATCTATGCTATCAGTGTCAAATTGTTCTTTTCCTTTCCATTAATTATGTGTGTATGTGTATTTATGACTAATGTTAAGAAAATAGATATATAGTTTCAGATGCAAATTCATAATATACCTAATGCTAGAGGCAGAAATAACTAAAATGCAACGGATAATTGAAATCAAACGAAATAAAAAAATGTTGATTATTCAAATAAAATAATTTGAATAAAAGCTATTTCGTTGTAAATGTGCTTCAATTTATGTTAATTAAAATATGAATTTAACCAAGGTAACTTTTTCGCACTCAGTTAATACTTGTTTTCAAATGAGGATAATCGCCTCTGGTCAAAATATTCATTGCTTCTTAACAAATTTAATTTTGGTCATAAAAATATCTTTTTGAATTTTATGTAGTAGCTTATGAAGATATAATATATAAATATAAATCATATGACTTGAGGAATCTGATAGAATTTGACAGTTCGAAATTCTTACAAAAATATATTTATTCATTATTACAATATTTAAGGTAATTCTTTGCTTTAAGCAATTTTGTGGCTGAAATTATATATCTAATTTTATTAGATACTGTCAACATATCGGAAATTTATAAGATTAAAAATTAATTTTATTTGAATAATACTCTGTTAATGTGGAATTTACATGATGAACAATGTTTTTTCATTTTTAATTTTTAAGCTGTTTTTAATGAAGCTCTGATGTATTTAAACATTTATTGGGAAATCAAATTGTATTTAAATTTTATGCAGTAATTTTAATACATACATACCTATATATATTCTTACATACCTATATGTATTTTAATTGATGTTGAATTTTATAAATACTTTTCTTTATGAAGTAATTATATTTTATCTCTTGGACTATTTTTAACACAATATATATTATTCGTGAATCTTTACTTTATTAATAAAAAGCAATTAAAAATTAAAATTTTAAAATGGTTATTGTGTGCTCATTTACAAACTTATGATTTTAGTTTCTTTCAAACTTTAGTATGTTTGTAAACTGGCATATTTTATGCTTCCTTTTAAAAATAATTTCATAACTGTTTTTTTTGTTCTTATTAGTTAAATTAATAAGTATTAAACTACCAGATTATTATGCTATATATATATAATATATATATATATTTAAATAAAAATATATTAGGCATTAAAGTAAAGGAATCTTTAATCACTGATTTAAATAATTCTTTAATAACAAATACAACTAAAAACGAGAGCTTAAAAAAAACTACTTATTTCATATATTTACCGGTTTGTATTTTTCTTACGCACATACAAATTACATTCCATTTATTTTACATATTTTCTAACTTGTTTTTGTATATTAAAAACTGCGGTAAATCTACTTAAATGTGTTTACGTGAGGCCCACCTAATTTATGAAATCCGAATTAAAGATAATGATATGAAGTATAACTTTGATAGTTTTCCGGTGTATTTTGGTAATTTGCAAATTTGCTTATATTTGTTTAATTATCACGTTCTTTTTAATTGCGATGCCTTTCTACAGTAATAAAGAACGCGAGTATATATTTCATAACTTTGATTTTTTTCTAGAACACAAACTTTGGAACCGTGTATGCCAGTCAAATTTTTTGAATGTGAGAAGATTTTTGTGAATAAAATCTTTTCAAATTTAGTGTCAAATAAATATTTTGAACAAATATAGAATTAATATTTTTAAAAGTGTTTTTGACAATGTATAAGATTATTGTATTTAAAAAAAATGTATTGTGTGTTTTACATCTAATTGTTATTGTTGCTATTGTTCAGAGATGTTTGTATATTTGGGAATGGACATTTAATAAATATTTTACACAAGATATTTTTGTTTTATTATGAAAAAGCTCAAGGGTGACATATTTCTCTATTTAACAATTTATTTCAATAAATAATTTCTATTCAACAATAATTTCTATTCAACAAACACAAGATATTTCAACAATTGAGACTGCTATTAAAATACATAAAAGTATGAAATTTAAAAAGTAATGAAAAATAGAAAAGAAAAAAGTTTGTGTTAATAATACTTTGTGATAATATAATCGTATTTTTTTAATGATAAAGACAACAATACTTTTCTCAAAATATTATTCAAGATAATCTAATTATTCGTAACTTGTTTAAAACAAATTCTGAATCTGATCTTTTAAATTTTATATTTTGCAGTTTGTAATTGAAATATTTTCCTTATATTAAATTATCCTTTTCTAAATATAAAATATAATCATCATTCTTACTCAGTAAATGATTTTTTGTAATTTCATAATTTATATCCATTAATTCAAAAATTAACACGAATAATTAATCATAACTAATTGATAATAAAGTATAGAAATGTTATTCAATAAATAATATTATTAAAATTATAATAACAATAAATTTATACTGACTTATATACATCCTAATGTAAGTTACATATTAAAAATGTAATACAGATTATGTTTAAAATTTATGTTACAGCTTTATCAATATAAACGAGTCTTGAGAATAAACAAAACAATAGGATTATAAAAATAGCATTTTCTATAATAAAGAAACTTTATGTTATCATCATAATACATATAAGTGCTTGCAATGTTTTAGTATTATATTTAGTTCTATTTTAGATCAGAAAAATCGTTATTTTGATAGTAAAACCAATTTGCTTTTTTAAAAATGTTTTTAATGAGTTATTTTTTTCATTTCTTTCGCACAAATTAATTATGAAAACTTATTCGTTAAAGTATGCCCCATTGTAGAAAAATATACTGATAAAAAATTTTTAAATTCATTTTTATATTTAGGTACAATTACCTCTTTTAACGGAACTTTACATTCGAACAAACGCATTTAAAATTCCATGCTCACATATTAATTCATTTCATTTGAATGCATTCATAAAAGATTAAAAAGAGATTGTGCGAAAAATGCACGATAAAAACTTGTTAAAAAATAAATTAATATAATCAGAAGCTAAAAACTTGTTGAAAATGGCTTACGTGAGTTTAATTGTAAAATTATAATGATGGATGATTTTTTTGTGATGTTTTATGAATAAAACAAATGAATTACACCTTTAATATAAATAAATTTCATTTGGTTGCTTTTGAACACTTAACAGTAACTTTATGAACGACCAAAATTTGCAGCTTAAAACAAATTTCAGAGAAGTACATACATCCACGCCCAAAGTGGGAGTCGAACCCACGAACCTTTGAACTAAATGCCAGAATACCAACCATTTATAACCAGCTTGATGAGGTGCATGTCACAGTTTATCGAAATGTGCTTGAAAAAATTTGAAAAATAATTACATCTCACACCCAAAAATGTTTTTCTTGATTTAAAAAGTTCAATTTGTGAATTAACCTAAAATTGAAGCTGTTTTGCTTATTATTGCAAAGGTGTTCCAAATGTCTTTAACCCAGAAACCTGTCAATTATCTCACGTAATTCCTTCACTAAGATAATCAAAGAGAAAATTTATCGGTATTCGAAATTGGATTTTCTATTTATATTAGAAGTAGATATTTCTTAGTTAAAATATAATATTATTTCAGGTGAACGATATGTAAAAATCCGGTTTTCACACTTCTTATTATAGTATATAAAATTGCTTGATGGGAAATGCTTTTACATTAACTGACTTTACACCATGTATTTAGTATAGTTTAATATATGAATTAAAAAAAATATTCGAAATCAATTTATTTTGTAATTTTGTTTTAACTTTTAATACTTTATTAAATTCCCTAATACTGATTTATTCAACATTTAAGAGCACTGTGATATTACTCAAAATGATGTAGTTTGCCAAGCAAGGAAAATCATAGTTGAAACTCGCATTCTTTTCTACTTAAGAACAACCATAATTAAAAAGAACAAATATAATCAGAACCACATTACGAAAAAAAAGAAAAAAATTTATTTGAAATCACTTCCTTATTTACTTTTTCTTTATCGATTATTGAGAAACTTTCATATTCTATAATCCTGCGTTTTTTCTTTTATATTTTGCTCTTTGACTATTCCCACAATCTAGTTGTTTTTTTATTCCATGATTTCGAGATATTATTTGTAAGAATTTTCAACCTATGACCGATTCTCACAAGAAACGTGCTTTAGTTTCTCTACATTTAGTGTTTTCAGAAATAAAAGCCATGAGTAATCATTAATCTGTGTTAATCTTTTGCTAATTTGTTTCGATATGATGATATATGTATTATTTTTTTCAACACACGAGCATTAATTGCATTTAAATTGCTCTTATGTTCGAAAAATAATTTTTTTGTTAAACAGGCAAACCTTTTCATAGATTGTCTGGGATTGTGAGACACTAATTGATGAATATATCGATCTATTTTTAGCTTTTATTCTCTTTGTATATACATCAGGGTATAATATTTTGAACTTTACGTTAATTTTAAAAGAATATTATTTTGATAATAAAGCCAAATTTGTAATTTGATGTTTTTAATTTAGGAATGTATTTTAACATGACTAGAATTAGTGTTTTGTTCAAGAACTATTTACACAAAAATACTAATTTATAATATTAAATGTAATCTTCTTTTATAATTTCTGTGATTGCTTGCAATGAAATTCTATTCATAATGAGAAATCAAACTTGCGTAACTGCATTACTTGAAATATTGTTGAGCAAAATCAAAATAATATGAACACCTTATATACAGCTTATTTATCAATATTTGAGTAAAATGACGTAATTAAATTTATACATCACAGAATTAGGACCTCCTCCACCATAAAATTCCTCCTTGACAACCAGATAAACTAAGATTAGTTTAAAACATGTTAACTATTCTACAAAGATTATATAATGAACTTTTTAATCAGCGTTTTAAACATCTATAATCAGCTTTAATTTTTATTTGCCCTTCTTTTTTTCCTTGCCTTCTTCATTAATTCTAAGATTTTTTCATTAAGAAATATAATGAATGTTAATGAAATTTTGGCTTAAGTATCTTATTTGCAAAATTTTTATTTATTATTATGTGTTAATTTGAATAATTTAAATGGAATATGTTCAACTAATCAAATAAATTATTACTTATTACTTTTTTGTGTAATTTACATCCTGATACCCACATTTGTGTAAGTGATAGGAGTCTAAATGATGAGCCCACATATGAGTAAGTGAATAAATAAGTGCAAAATTTTGTTTGAACAATGATTTGATGAATAAATTAGTTTTTTCAAGAAAAGTAATATATTGCTTGTAAGGTATTACAAGAAAAAATGCTAATCAATCTACTTACTTGTGCACAAGTTTAATTATATTAAATAAAATCTTTAAATTAATCCGAATTGTAACTCAAATAAAATGCCCTGAAATACATTCAATAGATTTTTCACTATTATAATTTTTGACACATGTATTATGTTTTGATTATGTCAAGAGAAAATTGACATATTTCTGTGATTATTTTCTCTGGAATTTTATGAGGAAAGGAATAAGTGTGGATATTTTACGCACTTTTTTCTACTGTGGAAAAAATTGTCTTAAAGTGTGCACTCTTTGGCATCTTATTAATGTTACTCGTCACACATATTTTGCAGGAAAATAAATAAAAATGTATTTTTAACATTGTGTATACCTTTATGTACACCTTTGTGTCCACCTTTTAATGATTAATTTCAGGTTTATATCTATCTCAAGACGAGTAATCACCTCTCTTTCCCAAAAATTACTGAGAAGTGCAAACCAATTAATTACATACTGTGAAGACATTTAAAGTTGATAAGCAATGAAAATTCTCACAGTTATGTTAAATCACAAATTAACTATTAAATTACCTAGGTACTGTTTCCTTCATGTAAAAAGTATAGTAGAAAAATATTGATAGTGAATATAAAATTTTTTTTATAAATTCTAAAACTGAATTACTATATCTGAGAAGCGAAAGATTATCTGATTAATGTGTAAAATGTATCAAAATAAAATATATTTCAGTCATTCATTATTTTATCTCTTTGTTACATATTTTATTATGGTTTATTAAAGTAAATATTTAATTTTAATATATGGTTTTTGTTTTCAGCATAAAAAAAACCATTTACAAAATAAATTAGTTTGCTAGAAATATATTTTTTTCACTAAAAAGTCATTTCTATTTGTAGAAAAAAACAACAATAATATGATGTAGGATTCTGTTTATAGCTTCCATCATAAATAATTCTGTAGAGGTACATTTGGTTAAGAGAAATAGTCTCCGAGAAAAAGTATTTTTTTCGAATTATGCTTATTTTTTACAAAGTGCTGAATTTTCAAGATGGGATTTGGTAGACAATATATAATTAAATTCTAAAAATTATTCTGAAGCCTTTCCGTTATAAATGGAAAGGAGAATTGATATTCATGAATATTACTTAAATTTAATCTCTGATCCTTAGAGAAAAAAATATCAGTATTAATTATTTTACCTAATTATTCATTAAAATTATTTCTCTTACTAAAAAATTAACCAATTCAGAAAAAACTTATTCTTTAAAAACGTTATAGAAAAAAGAAGAAAGTGATAAGTGGCACAAAACATTAGGCAAACTTTACCAGTTTTTTTTTGGATTATCTAAAATTATAATTGCAGAAAGTTTACCTAAAGTTAGTTTAAAATTTACCACCAAGAATGGTCTACATTTTAATACACAGACAATTTTACATGATGGGTTGTGGTTAAAAAATCAAATTTGTGTTAAATATTTTATCACTTGTAAATATATTTTAATCTTTATTAAACATTGTTTTCATCATCATTTTATTTATGCTAAGTAGAGTCCCCGTTCTATATTTCATGCATGAATAATTTTAAAGCAATGCTCTTAATGCCACATAAAAATAGTGGTAGTGCAATCATTTGCTATACAAATAGCTGAAAGCAACCACTTTTGAAGAATCTTCTATGGAACCATTCCTTTAATAAGGTCCTTACTATTTTCGAAATTTTTGCTTCGTCTAAGAACAGAAAAATTTTCTCAACACTTTATAAAAATAAATTTGGTTCTACACTTTTATTGTGTACAAATTATGGTGTAATGAACTTAGTATTAAAAATGATTACGTTTTTGTCAGTGGTCTGAAATAGAGAACTTCTTCCTTAATACATTGAAAAAAATCGGTCACATATAAAAAGTTTTCAATAAAGATAATTTTCCAGCGACAAAGTATTGGGCTGATTCTAACACTTAAACGTGATCTACATTGTTGATGAAAAAAGGCAACTTCAAAAAGCATGCCTCATAGTTTGTTTTCTCCAAATCTTTCTCACCTCAGCCTACTTGCTAAACGAAAGGCAATGCCCCATCTTTAAAAGATAACCAAGGAAACCTCTCTGCTTGCGAGCAAACAATACCTTTTCACAACTGAAGACAAAGTTTAGCGCCCAACACTTTAACGATGATTGGCTTCTCTTTTAATGCCTCGTTGTTACACTAGCCCACGATTAAAGTACAAAAGGTCCTGCCCTACACCATATAAATCTTAAAATAGCGGCAGGTATACTTGCCGCCTAAATCTACAAAAGATTAGTCATTCATGAATATTCAAGATAGGGATGGGACACATATTGAGTGGCACCGAATGACTAAAGACGGAACTTCGCATATCTAGTTCTAAAGCATCAACCAAAGACTTGCTCCCGATTAAACGAACTATAACCCCAATTTTCCAAGGTCAGAGGGTGGGATTATTCGGGGAACCGGTATGCTCATAATTGTGCAAATAAAACTGAAAAAAGTATGTATAAACTTTGCTTTTGACTTCGTGGGAAAGAAATGTCTTCCTGTTTAAAATTATGGTGTAATGAACTATAAAGTAGTGGTTTGTCAAACACTTGAAATGCATGCTGCACCATAATGATCTTTCTTGAAAAGTGTTAAACGTAAACCATAAAATTAAAAGAAAAGAATGCGTTCAGAAAAATATTTGAGTAACAAATAACATTTGAGAAAGTAAATGAATTGATTAATGAAGACTGTTTTTTGATACTGTTATTAGCAAATAATTTATAGTTTCAGTTTTCATGAAGATTGCTCATTTAAAAAGTTTTATTGTGAGTACTTCATAATTTGTTGGTCCATTTCAAATTTGAATATACGTGAACTACATACGCATTGCGATCTCTCATCACAAATGATTCACATTTCGGTCGTGTGGTGTGTGTGTGTATAGTTCTCTCCCGATCTTATCTCCAAATAACTCAGCATTCAATGATATACGGGTGTTCACAGAAATTCTAAATTTCCTTTCTGATTCATCACAAATATACGCTTCCAATTGAAAGAAATTTTAAAGCAATCTTTTTATTAGCTCTTTAGTTCCTAATAATGAAACTTTCTTAAGGCTTAAGCATCTAATATAAAAACGAATTGTTTTGTACGCATAAAACTGGCAGAGATATGGGGCATAAAATTTAGGGACTTAAACTATTTTATGTACTTGTTCATAAAGTTTTTTCGTCATTCTTGAAAAGGCTAGACGTAGTAAAATTTAAAATATTGCCTGACAAGTTTTTTTTTTTTTGCATTTCATTTTTTGCCCATATATTTTTATGATTTATTAGTACACATAATTTTTTCGCACAATGGTTTTTTCAACAATGCATTGTTGATTAGGTGATAATCTGATAACGAAAACTTAATGGTCCTACAAAACTAAATGACTTAAGAACTTCCTTGAAAAACTTTAGAATTTAAATAATTTTTTAGAAACTGTATCATAATTATTTTTTATTTTATTTATTTCATTACGGTTTTATTGCATATTTAGTCAAAGGCAGAAGCATTCAAAAATACATTTAATTTCTAAATGAATAAATTATGATCAACCTGAATATGTTAATAATCTTAAAAATTTTACAGTAGAATTTAGTTATGTTTTGAAATCAAAACAGTTTATTTAAAATTTAATTTTAGAACAGAGTTGAATAGATAGATATATTTGAATATCATCTTAGCTTTAAGAAATGTATTAAGTATGAAATAACATTTTTTTTTCTTTTCATGTACAAGAATATAACTATGCTCACATCATTTCATAATGATATTCTAGTTTAAATGAACGGCTATATAACTTAAAGATGCTTATAATTATCTTTGTGTAAAATTCCTAAAATTTTAATGGCACTTTTAAGTAATTTTAATGATATATGAACAAAATTACTCTAATATTTAAAAATACGTGATAAGAAAATTTTACTTAAATTACTTTAGAGATTAAAGGAAGAAATTGTATTAAAATAAAATTTCCTTTATTATCATGAGTTTAATTTTAAGTTTAGAATTTTCTTCCTGCATAATAACTTTATTCATTTGAATAAAAAACATTACGATTGAAAGAAAGATACCATCGTACAAAATTATATACGACTCATTATCTTGTCTTCAAGAAATTTTGAGTAATTCTTAATATGAAAATCTATTTGTTATATATAATAAATGAAATGAAATTATTTGAAACTTACTAAAGAGGAATAATAAATTTTAAACATATTTCAATAAGAAATTTAAGTTTCAAAAGGTGGAATGTATACATGACTTATTATCATTTCCTTATTCCAACAGAATTTCAATTTGCGGAAAAGATTGTTATTGTTCTTTTTCAAAATCCACTCCTTAAATTGTCTTATCTGTTCTGATATAAGCAGAAGAAAATAATTTCTGAGTATAATCTAAATCCTGTGTAAATTCCGTAGAGAATTATTTTCCAACAAGTCATTGTTTTTAGAATGAAATAAATCATTTAAAGAAAATTGTTTTTAATTTGAAACTAATTTATTTTCCAATGCTGTCAGAAATAAATAATGTTATGTATTTCAAAATTATATTATAAAGTATCATTTTTAGAATGTACCAATATAAATTATAAAATTAAGTAATAAGGGGCAAAATATAAAATCTAAATATAGATTGTTACTTGGTTATGTGGCAGTTAATTCTTATATGATTCCAATTTCTTACAACAGTTATTGCAAAAATCTCAAAATTTTAATATTGGTATTTGGCATAACTTCATGTAGGACAGAACCCATAATTTTCAAATGAATTAAATAAACTTTTAAAATTTTTATACAGCAGTTATTGCAAAAATTTCAAAAGTTGAAAACTGACATTTGGTCTAATATCATGTGTGACTAAATCCATGATTTGTTATTGAGTAAAATGATTTTAAAAAAATTAGAAATATTGAAAATTTGTTATTTTATACATTTGAAAGAAATTCTGTATTTAATTAAACAAATTGAATGTATGAAATCTCTTAGTGAGATTTTTACTATCGAAGGCGTTAGAATGTAACTATCCTGTGGATTCAAAATATAAAAATGCAAACTTGTTTTCTTTAATTAGTTTACAAATCTCCTCAAAAATCATATTTTTCTATTAAGCAAATGCAAAATTTAATAAGACCACCATATAAAAAAAACACTAAATTACATATGTATCTAATACTAATACTTTTGCGCTTACGCTGGGCTTTCAGTTTTACAATACGATCTTGATGAAAATGGTTGATTTATTCTAAAGTACATTTTTCAGGTGATTCTAAATCAGCTTTTTAGATTAGCAAATATGATCAAGCTCTTGAAAATAAATTTCTGATATATTCTAAGACTCACTATGTTAGATGATTGGGAAGGAAACACAGTTGTGAGTTAACTAAATGGATAGTGGAAAATCTTCAATTATACACTTGGATTGACAACAGTAACATTTACACCATCTGGAACACGTATTTAAATCCATTCTTTGACTTTATGCAAATCACGATCTTTATAAAGTTCAGAATGAAATTTGTGATCTGGTCATTATTGATAATGAATATTGAATCGTTTTGGAATATTTACTCACAATTAGTGATTCCTCAAAAATAATTGATCATAATCTAAGATATTTTCTAAAACAGGTGCAGACAACATTTTGCTTTAACGACATAATCACCACGCATTAATGGCATAATCACCACACTTCAATAACATAATCGCCATGTTTTAATGACATGATCAAAACTAGAGTTTAGTTGCTTTTCCCTCCTTATTAATGCAAAGACAAATAGGTTTAGCATGCGTAAGCTCTATCTACATGAAGATCTGTGGTTGAGTCAAGATAAATCTCATCACTCTCCTGTTCTAAAAGTGGTTGTTTTATTAACATGGCAACTACAATTTATTCTTACTAATGTAAGAACATATTGTAATTATACATATTACTTTTCAGTTTTTAAAATGATGTTTCTCTATAGTTACTAAATAAATTCTACATTGTAAAATTTGTAAATATGATAATTTTTACATTAAATCTTTTAAATCATGTTTATGAACAAAAAACCTATTTTGTAACTATTTTACTGGAGATTATTTTGAAGAACTTATTTTATTTCATAATCTTAATTACATAAGCAATATCCTAATTCCTTCGATCAATATACTTTCAGTATAAACAATAGGTAATACAGCACTCAGTTTCCGATAAGAATTATTTTAAAATTTAGAAAGCAATCCCTTTAACTAATATCAAAATTATATTAAGAAAAGCTTGCAATATTATATTCCTACTATTAGTTCTCTGATGTGTTTGTATTCGGTAACTGTTTTGTCTCAGAATGGGAAAAAGTAAATCTCGTTTTCATATATACATCTGATTCATCTAAGTTCAAATCTAGGAGATAATAAATGTTAGTTATACTCACTTAACGTAATATTTCAAAATTATCTCAAGAACAGCTTAAATAGTTATGATTTTATACCATGTATAAATTTATTAAAGTGTAACAGCATAAATTATAGTTCCATGCAGCTATAAAATGAATGTATATATTAAAGGAACGTTTCAAAAAAGATGAGATCACTTCAAAAATATGCAAAATAATTAGAATTATATATATATATTACTTATTCAATGTTATAAGCAGTTATTACTTCAGACTTATCTTTTAATTCAATTAGGTAAAAGTTTCGGAAATAACACAATTTGATAAGGAAAATTAAATACGGTTAATTTTGAATCTCATTTATGGTTACAAGATCGTTTAATTTATGTAATAGCTATAAATTAATTCACATAATAATACGAGAGTTATTATCCTCGCAATAACACAAGCATAATATAGACAAAAGGCTGCTGTATAAAAAATAAAATGGATGAAATGGAAACAAATTTTCGTTGTAAATGCACCAAAATTCAATTAAAGAAGCTTTATATCTGAAAGTTTACAATTGGACTTTTCTTAACGGAGATACAAATACTACAGCTTTTATATAGATTGTATTTCTTTATATAACGAGACGATTTCTTAGAATTTAAAGTGAGTAATAATACAATTATGATGAAGTAAGTATTTTTTAAAACTTCTACAAATTTATTACAAGCGCTTATTTGTTATAAGAAAAAAGACCCTCTATAATTTCCTGAATTACCATCTAAAATAAACATGTTTACAGGCTTCCTTGCACAGTGCGAGGGTTATTATCCTCGCCTGTACGTTTCTCAAATTTAACGCGATGATCGTATTAATAGAAACTAGTTGACACGACAAGTGTAGCAACAAATTGACGTCCGAAATCACACCAATTTGTTCGATCAAGAATCGACCTTGTCTCGCAGGGCCTTGACGTTCAATGTATGCCCACATTGAAATACCTCTCCCATTCAACCTTGCTCATCGTCGCATTGCTTCTCTCCAAGGACTGGATAATCTTCATAGGAAGCTCTATTCTGTCGCATAGACCTTGAGCCTTGCTCCTTTGAGGTGGATCGATACCCAACAGTCTTCACTTGTGTTACTTAACACGAACGAACACAAAAGATTCACTCGGCCATTCATTGTTACTTACCAGTAATGCATTCCAAGGTCCCAAGTGATTTTGTTGGAAGTATAGAATCAAGTACGCCACTTGAGGTCAAATTGATTTATAATTTAAGCTGAATTACGATTATTTTATCAAACAAAAAAGCTCGTAACAAAGGTCATGAAATCTTAACAATTTTCCTAACATTTTGTGAAACACAATAATGATCAAGTAGATTCTCTTTCAATGAAATAAGGGTGTTAACAAGAATGCGTTTTTTATGTTATTTACATCGTATCTAATTAACAATATATTTTCGAATATTCAGTAACGTATCAAATGGCTTTATATATATGTATATACACATATAATATATATATATATATATATATATATATATATATATATATATATATATATATAAGAAAGTGTTTTTTCCTTCATTTCTCTAAACTCATCTCATTAAGAAACAAACGATTCTTAAAAAAATAATTTTTTTCATTAATTTTAAATTATTAACTCAAATTATCCTTATTTGTACTTCATCAATTCAAAGTATAAGTACTTAGTTTATTCAAATATAATGTAACATGATTACTTTTCACATAACTGAATTATTTATAAAGTAGGAAATTTTTCCTGTGCATATTAATTTCAAATTTCTTTAATTTATTTTTAAATTTAAAGATAATTATCTGACAATGTATTTGAGACAGATGTGGCTATCATTGAATTTTTTGCGGTTAATGACTTTAACGAAGTTCTGATAGGTAATTTTATTTTTGTACAAAAACACAAGAACTACAAGCGATAGTTTGATTAGCTTATTCTGAAATTTTTTTAAAGAGAATATTTACTGTTAGTCAGTTTAACTGGAATCAGCACTAAAAATATAATTAAGTATTTATATATTTATATAATATTCGATGGACATGGGAGTTTTTTCTTTATGAATATGTATCATATCAGCTGAAGGTCAATTAATCTAAATTATAGAGAAGATGGGTAAATACTTTCTGAAATGCTATGTCAAATATCAAATAAGCTATCATTCTACTACAAAATTCATTTTTACTAAAGAAAAATACTTGTGATCTGAATAATTTTATCTGTAAATAGGCAGATAAATTTCATGTAAATAATTAAAATTTGAATTTCTCATGTATAAATTTATTCTTTTTTCGTAACTGCCTTGATTATATTAAATCTAAATAACAAAATGCAATAAAAATTAAGCTGTTTATATAAAATTGTTGGAAAGACGCTTTTTCAAAATTTAATTTAAAAGTGCGCTTACGCAATTTGTATTTAAAAAGCCTGCCACTTCCAATAGAGATTTGATTTTATCAAACTTATCTAAAATAGAGTATAATACAGCGTGTGCAATACAAAGATATATATGTCAAGAAAAAAAAATTGAAAAACTTTATTGAACTTCCAACTTTTTAATTTAGAAACGTATTCATGACAACTACTTCGAATAATGCTTACTTTAATAGAATGCGGTACTGTTACACACATGTTTTTTTACCTTCATATATAAAGGAGGTTTTATTTTTTATAGTATTTTTCAAGTTGCAAAACTGAAAGGATAAATGAACTTAGCATATAAAATTGTTATTTACTGAGTGCAACACTGATAATTAAAATGATATCCAGGACATTCTATTAGAATACATTAAGAAAAATATTCATTAGCAAGCTTATATCATACGCCCGTATAATAGAAAACGTTTTCTTGTACTAACTTGTATTTAAGTCATCTCAAATTTCCTACACAAATATATAGCTCAGAATCATTAACAAGAGTGAATGTTTATTGAAATGTATGATTCATATGTGCAAATGTTAAATGATTCATTCTTGTTTACACTTTAGAGAAAAATATAGTGCTCATGGTCCTAGTGTTCGTAGTGTCTACTGTAGTTTTATAGTAGTTAAAAGACAAATGAAAATCCTTCGTGTAATGTCTTCTGGTTATAACTTTCATACATTGTGAACAACAATCTCGTGTAGCGCGGACGCATAATCGAAAAATACCCGAAGTGGTCAATTCGAAATGAAAATACAAAGTATTCATTAAAAATGCAAGTCAAAGGTAAATCCATAGCGGCCATATGCGTTATTCAGTGATAGTTAGAACCAGAGTCTTTTCCATTCTATCCTATAATTACTCCAAGCCCTATAATTGTTCCAAGAAAAACCCATAACTGTGTAATTTGATATCTTACCTTTCAATGGAAACTTTAAATTATTTGAATATTGCACAATGACTTCAGCAAGACTTTTCCAAAAAAATTGAACTGTATTCACGTGTTACAATAAAGAAAAATCAGAAAATTCCAGTGATTTTTTCTCAACAGAAAAGCATACAGAAAAAAAAATCGTAAAATCCACTTAACAGTTGATGCGATTGAAACTGAGATACTTTACTTTTAATAGCATAATTTTAACACTGGGACTAAATAATATAGTTCAGCACAGGTAGTGGATAGGCAAATGGACTAAAGGGCTGCTAAATGCACCGAACAACTTTTCTGATGAACTTTTCATAGCAATACATGTTCGGGTGTCCCTAGGGAAGAAACTCAGAAAACTAATTAACACTTCTCTCTACAAACGCACATTCAAAGTAGTAAAAATGCTCTCTCCGTTATTTAACTGTGACTGATTCGAACATGGGAAACTTCACTGTGAAAAGCGCTGTTCTACGACTTGGCCCAGATGAGTCTTTGTCCAACATTGTTACTAAAACTCAAGTTTAACAATTATATTGGCTTGCCTGAATTCTTTTGAAAAAACGTTATTATGATGTTACCATAGCATAAATGGCCTATTTTTAGGAACTTATCAACCTTCAAATATTTGATTACCTTTTAGATGACCATTTGTAATCTCTTTTTGTTTCAGAACATTTGGAATAGCCTATGTTACACCTTGAGCAATTGATCTCTTTCTATAAATAGTGTAAATATACTACAGCATCTAGTTTTTATTACAGGCTTATTTTATAAATATAGTAACTAAATTTTAATCTAAAGATGAATTAATTCTATTTTTTTCAACATTTCAATAAAAATTTACCTTTCAAGGCAATTTTTAAAAATAGTAATGATGAAAAAAGTTTTCACTTGTCTACACATTACACATAAAAGTTTTGGAAAGGTTGTGCCAGCAACAAGTTCTGTGAAAATGAATTTAAAATTCCTTCTTCGGCACTAAGCACATTATATATAATTTGTAATATTAAAATTCTTATTATTACATAAACTTTGCATAGAACACATATAATTTACAGAGCAAGTCACCCATAAATTACAAAAAAATTAAAATAATTTATTTTAACTATAACCTTATAATACAAGCATTATCATCTTGATTTTTTAAAATGCATGTTTCTCATTATCGATGTTTTCATTGACATTTTCTTTATAGATTAACAAGAGATAAGTTTAGAGATACTTAATGTACTTAAATAACCAAAAATAATTAATTATAAATATTAAAACCCTTTGAAGTTAAAGCAAAAAGTAGATCAGATTTTTCTGCAGAAAAAAAATGCCTCCTTTTCCCAAGCACGTAGCGAATATTCTTTGGCAATACAACATTGAAAAGTTGAATCACGGGAGCTGTTACCTTACGCAACGACTCTAGATGCATTTTCATTCCAGTCGCAAGACTAATAAGCAGAATACTCGTTGTTTCGTTGAAAACCCACTTAAACAACTGAAAAGAAACAGTAAAGGGCGGTCTCCCTTGACAAGGCCACAACAACACCTAACTTTACTCCTCTTAGGTCTTATAGTTGAAAAAAGATCATCACGCCCTCGATTCAGTGCACACCACTTTCTTCGGCGCGAAACGCATTCCCTTCTTTGAAATTCGCTGCTGATCAATCCCAGTCCTGAAAGAAAAGGATAGCTATCAATTGATGAGAAGTGCTGAAGGTTACTAGGCTTTATTATAGCTTGAAAATTCCACACATTTTTATTCCAATTACCGTTTGAAAGGAATTCTGCTGCGTCTCGTCTTCAAGATAAGCTTGAAACGTCATGTATCTGTAATAACATATATTCTTCTTCCAATAAAGTAAACTTTAATACCTTCGTATCTGAAAGAAAACTCTGAAATCTTATAAGTTCCTTGTAATTTTTTTCATTAATTATTAAATAGATGAATTGAAAAAAATTAAACGCACACATATTGATGTTTAAGATAACATTTGCTCATGCTTTTGAACTAAAAATAGTATTTTATACAAAACGCAAAATGTTTAACTTTATTGTTTAAACAAGTTTATTATTTTTAAATATTTACTTATGTACTAAGAGAAAATAAATAAAATCTTAATAATATAGGTATATTTTAAAACGGTTAACAAGTTATAAAGTTCATATTTGCTTATATTATTTTCCATGTAATATTACTCTTAAACTTTGTGGTTTTACATGTTATAACACAAATGAAGCTTATATTTTTCTCCCTTAATTCTTGTAAAAATATGTAAGCTAATTAATTTGAAATATGAACAGTTTTAATTAATTTGAAATATGAACTTAAATATCAAATTTCCAAAATATGAGTATAATAAAATTAAATTAGAAATTTTATAACCAAAATTATATTGCAAATATTTAAAATAAATAAAATAAAATTAAAGAAGTATATTTGCGAATTATTTTAAAAAGAAATTGGATAGAAAAGAGAATAAATTTACTGTAACAGATATAAAATAAAATAAAAGGGATTATAATATTGTTTAAATTATAGTCAAAATGATTATATTTTAAGATTATATTTATATTTTATGACTATTTATCAATAATATTTTGGATATTATGTTAGTTATGTATACAATTGAAAAATACAAGAACATGGAAAATATAATAATGCACTTATAAAATAATGCAGTTTTTTTGTATTTCAAATAATAATCATAAGCAAAATAAGTTCAGGTAATGATTTACGATCGCTTGAACCATTATTTAAGACATATGGCAGAAAAATCAACTTTAAACCTTGAGTTATCATAAGAGGTGTTAAGTTCGTTCTAAAATGTCTGGCTTTGCTGTGATTGGTTTTCAAGAGAAGACATCTTTACGGGGACCTGATAAAACCCTCTAAGCTGTAATTGGTTGAAAAATATCTTCTCTTTTCCTAAGTCACAAAACATAATTCAGATGCAAAATAAATTAAATCAGAAGCAGAGCACTTGAAAAATTTCCTTTAATTAGAAAATAAATATTGAAATTGGAATACTTCATCCATATCCAAAGCGTTTTATATAGGTAATGAATTAAAAAAGGTGAAGACACACAAAAACAGAAAAAAAAATGAAAAAATTCTAAATGCTATTATTGTTTTTAGAAAAATTATGAGAATATAGAAGAAAAGGGGTGGCTTTAATGTCCGACATACTTTTTCTGTGCTCCTAATGATTCTGCATTCATGTCAATTTGAAAAGAAGAAACTAAGTCTCAGTTTTGAAGTATATCGTGTAAAAAAGTGTATAATATGGCGAAAGCAGCTTTACAGTCAATTTACCGTAATCATAATTAACACATCAGCGTTAATTACAATTTAAGTTTATTGCAAACACTCTCATCAAAATTTCGAAAGTAAACATAATCTATGTTTTAAGTTAGCAAGAGAACAGACACAGCCATTCTGATGTAAATTTATTTCTATTCCGTCACCCGTTTTCAATTCAACCTGAGATCTCTAGTCAATAATTGTATTAAAATAATGCAAACAATGATGATTCGTGGAAATTTTTTTCATTAAGCGATTATTTAAGATTACAATTCCCCATCAACTTCAAAAAACCCTATTCTTTCATCTTGTAACTGGAAATAAATCCCTTTAGAATTAGTCATCCCGCATTGAATCCATTAGAACTGCTGCGTTAAATTCAAAAGTATGTCGATAGAATCTTATGACTGTGTTGAGTTCTCACGCTTTCATTTCCCATCAATGAACAAAAAATATAAGGGATTATTAAAAAATTTTAAATTGAACCGATGGTTTATGTTTCATTAAAAGTGATGTCTTTCGTTTTTAATTAGTTTAAATTTATGACTGTAATATTCCTTTAAAAGTGAGTGTAAAATATCTTGAAGGGAAGAATATTTATGATAAAATACAAAAATAACAAATCTTCAGTGAATGTATAAGTATGTAATTAATAACATTCCGCTGCAAGTTAAGCAGTAAAATAGAATACATAAGAATTTAGATCTCACACAAAGGATAATAAAATTGATCATACAATAAAAGCAAGAAACTATAACAAAGGACCAATTATGCTTACCATTTTCTTTCATAATCCATAATACTTGTACGAAATAAACTGTAAAAAACATTTGAAGCCGTATAAGTATTATGACTTAATTGAAGAAAAGATCCTTCTAAAGATTTTTTACAGTTGAATGTTATGCAGATTATAATGTTTAATCAGTCTTTCATAACAGCTGCTATTTTGAAATCCTCTGTTTACATTTTAGTTTACTTATATGAAATAAAAAAACTATTTATAAATCTTAAAAAGTAAATTTTCACAACAATAAAGTTAAAAATAACAACATTAAAAGAAGTTTGAATGTTAACAAAAGTAGTGTTAAATAATATTCTTAAATGAACTGTATTGTAATTATCTTTGTCAACAAAATAAATTTGAAAAATTCTGTCTCATAAGACAAAAATAGTTTTCCACCTTGAAAATACTTTTGTTATTAAAATTATTATCATTGTGTTGAACTATATTACGTATTTTCACGATGGAAATAGACAATATCTAATTCAACGTTTTATATCAGAAATGTATTCTTAGTTCTTAACTCTTATCAATCTTAAAATTTGTATCACAGAATATTTTTTAAGATGTGAAAGATTATCTAACTAAAATAAATGGAATTTATACAGATTTATTATATTTTTTATATTTCAGAATTTATTATTCAATTTTGGAATTAGCTTTATATTTTCTATTTTGCATATTAATTTTAATTTAATATAGTAAACACTTAAATATCTCTCTGTTATATAACTAGAAATCGTATCAATTATTCATCAACTGTAATCTAAAAATTTAATAGAGAATTTATTCAATATCTATAGAAGATTCGTCATAACTGTATAATTATAATTTATTTTTTATGGGATACCTTTACCTCTAATATACTTAAAATTTCTTAAATGAAACACCTAGTACATGTGATTTAGCAAACAAGTCTGATTTGGAGTGGTTGAGACTCAGTTGGTAGTTTCACATTTGAAGTCCCCTATTTGAAATTTCTAGAGCAATTTGTGCCAAAAATGTTTGTGATGTCCATCCTCTACTTTAATGAACAAGTTTGGGTTTTAAGACTGAAATACTTACTTATTATTTGGGACTTTTTGACCAAATAATATCAGCGCAAAATTAGTCTTACAGGACGTTTTCCATGATTACCAACAACACGAGATGCAAAGTTTAAGATTTTTAACCAAAATTTCTTATTTGCTATTGAATCAGTTAGTTCTTCTCAGCAATAGCATAACCATGGTAAGTATATTTGTGTTTAAAACTTCAACGGTTTTTGTTTGTATGCAAACAATATTTATGTTACTTTTCCAAATAGTTTTTATATATCTTTCTGAATGTGAACGTATCTTAATAGCTTATATAGAATATGTTCGATTTTTTTTGTATACTTTTTGCAAAAAATAGAAAAATGCAGATTTATTTTTGTTTTCAGAAACTTTGTAAATTTTATACAAATGCTATTTTTCTTGCTTTGCTTTAAAACTTTTAAAATGGATATAGAACATAAAAGTCAGGCTGTGACCATGGTTCCCCCAAAACCTTTTTATGATTAGCACCGACTTTTGTATAATATTTATAAACTTATTTGGAACTAGAATATAAGTCATTTGAAGTTATAAGTTTTGGTAAATTTGGTTAGTTGTACGTAGAACGTTGTTTGCTATATCATCTGTAACAGATTTTAGAGATTATTTAATTTTAAATTTCACTATTGTCTTAGTTCAACCAATTTACAATTTAACGCACACTTAATATTGTCTCTAAACATAAAGTGTGCATTAATACAATAAATGTGTTTTACTTTTTAAAATGTTGTCACCTTTTAAAATGTTTGGACGCTTTTAATTGG